>CBVK0100223318.1:0-18641 GCA_900067695.1 Picea abies | reverse complement strand
TCTTTCTTCAAGCTCAAGTCATGGGTTTTTAAAGGTCCAAAAACAGTCTGAAAGGCTAATGAGCGCCATGATAATAAGCACAAGGAAAAACATTTTCACAAAAAATGAAATCAAATCAGATAGTGCAAAGATCAAGTGGTACCCAAAAAGTAGAAAATTGACATAGGTTTTTTAGGGTATGTTGATTGCTCAAAAAATGGCAACTTACTAGGCGAAAGCAACATCTTTGTTCCTTCCTCGGGCTCGAAAAAATTGGTTAATAACTTAACTTTTTTTATCAGAGCTTCTTTTACCCTTTCATTTGAATTTTCCTCGGTTGATGCATCCAAGACTACCTGTGGGATTTTCAACCTTTATTCAACCTTTGTTTCCTGTAACCCTAACTCATGCCCCCTTTGACAAGAGTCTAGTAAAGCATTCACTGGCACTAGGAATTTTAGTTACCTTTATTCATTTTCTACAGTGTTTCTCCACTGCCAACAAGCAACCATAGCCCCGACGAAGATATATGCATACCCTCTCCTACTGTATGCTCATTTGATATAGTTGACTTTTATTTTGGCAAAAATGCCCTGAGTGAGTGGGATAGGAGGATGCCTGTTATTCGCAAAAAATAAAATGGTTAAGGTGAAATTCACTAGATTTATCTCTAAGGTGCATGTAGTCCTTTCCAGCTTACTGTCTTTCCCTTAAGATTTTACCAGACCACCAAGCGGATACTTCTGCACTTCTCCAAAGTTGTTCATTTGTGTCGGTTAGATAGAGAACCCCTCGAAACAACCGTATGTTCCTCATCATTTCTTGTGTTGTATGTGAATGATGAGTTGGGAATAGACTTCTCCATATCGCATGATTTGAGGTCAACCATTGTCTGGCCAAACACAATCTTAAAAAGCGCAAAAGTACAATAGAAAAAGATCAAACAAAAAATGTGTTTCGCAATCGAAATAAACATCGTGAAGACATGAACAAAAAATAAATAAATAAATAAATAATTGTATTATATATATAGAGATATATATATATATATTAATGAAATTATTGTCTTAGGGCTTGGTCATTCACCGGGAGGGCGTCAGGTTCCCCCCTCAGATTCTACAGTCAATAGGTGCCTACCCCAATCTTCTCGACCACCTGGAAAGGTCTGAGCCATAGATTTTGAAACTTAGAATGTTTTCCTTTAGGCTCATTTGCTCTTTCCCACTTTAGGACTAAGTCTCCTACTTCAAAATTCTTCTCTTTAGCCTTATGCTTATCAAACCACCTTTTAATTTAGGACTAAGTCTCCTACTTCAAAATTATTCTCTTTAGCCTTATGCTTATCAAGCCATCTTTTAACTATCTGCTAGTGGGTTATGAACTTTGTTTTAGCTTTCTCCCTTTCTTCTTCTAGCATGAGAAGGGTGTCAATTCTTTGTTGTATGACTGATTTGCCCTCTGGAATCTTGGGCAATTTGAAAGGATGGAAGATAAAGCCTGTTCAGGAGAATGGCTTCCTGCCCATATACTAGAAAGTTTGGGGAATTCCCTATAGATTCCATGGGTGCGACTCTATCAGCCCATAAAGCATTATGAAGTGAATTATGCCAATTTCTCTGGTTGTCTGCAATTGTTTTCTTTAATATTCTTACTAGGTTCTTATTGGTTGATTCTGCAACCCCGTTTCCCTGTGGATAATAGTTTTCAAAGTATCTAATTATGATTCCTTTGTCTAGAGAAAACTCTGTTAATAAGGTGGAATAAAATTAAGATGCATTATAAAAAAAAAGGACAGAAGGGACATCGAACCTTGTGATTAGTTGTTGTTCTATGAATTGGATTACCACCTTCTCATTTACATGAGTCATAGGGACGACCTCTACCCATTTCATGAAATAATCGATGGTAGTAAGTATGTACCTATGTTGTTTTGAAGAACTTGGTGTAATTTTTCCTATGATATCTAACCCCCATTGCTCAAAAGACCTAGAAATGACCACCGTTTGGAGTGGGACAGTTTCTCTCTTCTCCCTCCCAACACTTATTTGACAAGTTTTACAATTTCTAGTGTATGTGTGAGTGTCTTTGAACAAAGTGGGATAATAATAGGAAAATCTCAATATCTTATGAGCGATGGTGTTTCCTGTAAAATGTCCATCGACAGGACCATCATGGAGTTCTTTCATAACTTTGTCTGCATCTTTATGTTCGAGACATCTTAAAAGTACCCCATCATAATTAGCATGAAAGAGTACTAAATTTATGAGGCAATATTGTGCGGATTTTAACTTGAGGGATATCCTTTCCCTAGGGTTTAGGTTTTCTAGGCAAGTCACATGATGCAGGAGATAAGTCAATTTCTTGTACCAAGACTCTTGCCCTGGGGAGATGTATGGAGCTTCACCACACCATAATGCTAATTCATTATCCCATATGGGGTCATCATTTACTTGGTCCTGAGCTTCGAATGCAATTTTGCATAACCATTGTCCTTTAACTAGTTTAGCAAGTTTTATATCTAGATCAAATTCTTGGACTATTTCCATCAAGTTTCCTCTTCTTTCCCCCCATCTCTTGTTGAGTAAATATGGATCGGACTGCAGGGTGAGGCATGATGACTTTGGTATATTTCTTGAGGATGTAAGATCTAAAATGTTTTACTTTCTTATATACCACATAAGACTTCTTGTCCATAGCAGGATAATTTAGTTCGACACCTTGGAGATTAGTGCTAATCAATGACACCAGGGCCTCATTGTTGTCATCATCCTTCTGAGTTGATACTGTGGCTAACGATTGGTCAGAGGCAAAAGTATAGAGGAAGAATTATTTGTTGAAGTCAGGGCTTCACAACACTGGGGCCTGAGATATTATTGAAATCCTTCTTTTGTTCATCATCCCACTTAAACTCAATATCTTTACTAATTATTTTTTGTAGGGGTTTGATAGTTTCCACGAAATTAGGGGTGAATTTCCTCACAAAGTTGATTTTCCCGAAGAACAATTGCATAGAATTTTTGTTGTGGGGTAATGGAAGCTGAGTTATATCCTTAATCCTTTATGGATCTATGTGAATGCCTTCTTGAGATATAATGTGGACTAACAAATTAACTTCTTTGACATCGAAAATAGTTTTCTTAGGGTTTAAGGATATACCGTATTTCCTACACCATTTGAAAATCTAGGTTAAATGTTGTATGTGATATTATTTATTCTTTGAATGCAAAGTCATGTCATCCAAGTAGACTACTACACACTTGTTGATTAGTCCCAAAAATGCTATGTCCATGGCCCTCTGGAAGGTTTCCCCTGCATTGATTAACCCAAAGGGCATGTGTTTGTAAGCGAAAGTTCCCCACTTGGTTCGGAAGGTGGTTTTCAAGCGATCTTCTTCTGAAACTAGAACTTGGTTGTAACCTGAGAAACCATCCATCAAGGAGAAAATATCAAAGCCAGAAACGGTCTGCAAGAGTTTCTCCATTGGTGGGACTGGGTAGTTGTCCTTTTCTGAAGCTTTGTTGAGATTTATGAAATCTACAGATAGGCGGATTTCCCCGGAATTTTTCCTTACAGGAACCAAGTTTGTTACCCAGGCAGAGTGTCTAACCTAGAAGGTAATTTTGGCATCTAACCATTTCTTTAATTCCTAACACATGAGGGGCTCCAGGGATGGGTGGTATTTCTAGAGCTTCTGTTGGAAGGGTTTTAATTCAGGCTTCAAAGGGATAGTGTGTTGAATGATATAGGTATCATAAGTTTTCAGGTCTCGGTAGGACCATGCAAAACATCTTGATGTTGTCTGAAAAGTTTGAGATAGGACTTCCTTTCCTCTTTAGATATTGTCTTGCTGAGGTTTACGTTTTTTGGGTTTTTCGAGGTTCCAAGATTTATAGTTTCATGCATGGGATAGGAACTACCAGTCTTCGCATTTTTTGACCCCTTAAATCTTTCCCTTAGGTCAAAAAGGTTTTCTAAATTGGTTATTCTCTTCGGTATCATGTGATACTTCGATTTGTCATTTGGTTGATCTATCTAAGGATCGGTTTCTGTCGATTGTTCCTGGTATACTTCATCGTCAATAGCCAATTATTTGAAATCATCTCGGTTAGTCAAAAAGTTTATGATCTATTCATCCCCTTCAAAGACCTTCCAATTAGAAATATTGTTGGGAACCGATGTTTTGTAAAGAAATTCTACAGTGAACTGGGAGGCTTCATAATCTTCTAGAGGTTATAGCCTTGAAGCAACGGTGGCCAAAGAATAAGAAAGAATGTTCTTTTATCTAGGAATCGTTGTAATGTTGAAAGCTTCAAAATGCTCTATTATCCTGTGCACTTTCTGTTGGTAATTCTTCAAGTGTGGAGAATTGCAATGTATAGTATTCCTTACTTGTCTAACAATGATTTTAGAATATCCGAAGACCTTCACTTCTTTAACGTTCAAGTCCATGGATTTCTTTAGCCCATGTACTAGAGCTTCATATTCAATGGTATTGTTTGTGCATTTGAACTCTAGTCTACAGGACGTAAACTTTCATTTACCTTTTGGATCAATGAGGATGCACCTTGCCCAGGACCCTTGTTGTGATTTAGAGCCATCAAAGTATAAGGTCCAAACTTGTGGGAAAAACCTATTAGCTTCCTTTTTCTTGTCACTTTCCTCTCCCCTTCCTGTTTGTTATGTGATTTCTAGCACAGGTTCTTGGAAGAAGAGGGTTTCCTCCACCGTTGTCTACAGTTTCTCTTGAAAAATCATTTCATAAATTTCCTAGCATGGGGAATTATATCGAAGAGGGTTCATTAAGGGTTTCTAAGTCAGTGATAGTATGTTTTAGATATATTTCCATATCGATCATGATCATATTTGTGTTCCCTTTTAATGGAAGCCAAAGGTGAGCCCAGTCTATACTAAATTATTCATTTAACTTTTCAGACCAATATCAACTCAATAACAATCCATAAGCTTTTGGGATATCTACTACAATGATGTCAATTACTTTCACAAATTTAGGGTGTGTCACTATCATGATCATTACATCCTTGAGTTCTCCCATGACCTTCACCTAGGTTTTGTCTAGCTGTATCACATGTTTATTGCTTTTGAGAGGTACTGCGTTTAATTTTTTTCAAATAGACAGTGGCGTAACATTAGAGGATGCTCCCGAGTCAATCAAACAATTATGGAGGTTTATGTTGAAGACTTCAAAGGTTAAAAGGAATGGTGGGACAAAAAAATTTCCCTTCTTATCCTCAAAACAAGCATTCACAGTTGGTTTATTTCTTAGATCTGTGGGATTTATATTTCCTCCTTGGTTAGTGCTTGTCATGGGATTTTCTACTGACTTCAAAGCTTGTAACAAAAAGCATTTTTGCTGAGGGATTATACATATGTCCATAACTGATATATTTGCCTTCAACTTCTTCAAATCTTCTACTATGTTGTAATCTAGATTGGGCGATTCTCATGTATGGATGTTTATAGGGTTTCTTGGGGGATAAAAAGGTGATTTTTAGGTGATCAAGAGCTAGTATCCATCCTGAAATTGGGGTCGTAGTAAGGTCGTTTTAAACAAGTTGACCCCTACTTTGTGTTTGCATAGCCAATAATTTTGTGGGTGGTTCTTGAACCTCAAACAGGTGATCGGAAGGCATAGGTAGGTCAGGATCCCATATAAACATGGATGTTTCTTCCAGTGGAGCAATTTCTTCTTGATTGACAATATTCATAACTGATCCACATGACTGTTCAGTCAGGAAGACTTCATCTAGAAACCAATTGGACATCAAATTCATGGCATGCACCCATTGAGGGCAATCTCTTTCATAGTGATTCTCTTGATGGTAGGTATAGAAAGATTCAGATGCTACATTCCCGAGATTGATGTTTAAGTTGGCTGGAGGGGGTTCAATTTCTTTGAAAGGAAGATTCCTTTTAAGGAAAGGATTATATGGCCTCTAGCCTTGGTTTACCTCCCCTACACTTCTATTCATGTCTATGATTTCATTTGATAGATTTTTGACCATGCGTTGTAGGTCCTCTATGTCCCCACTTCCCTTTTCAGGAACTTGTTATGTTTGTTTCCCTGGGGGTCTAGTCAACAGGAGTCCTCTCCTTGGAGGATATTGAACTTCTTTCTTAACTAATGAGACCTAGCCTTCTTTTCATCCTTTCATTTGTAACTCTATCATTTTGGCTTCTTCAAAATTCTCAGCTAGGGTTGGTTTGGCAGCCCTCTTCACAAACATGGAAATAGAAGCTAGGAGAGAATTAACGTATACTTCGATTTGCAACTCCTGAGCAGTTTTAGCCTCAGGATGAAATTTGTTTAATATGGTGGTGAATATTTCATTGAATTCTTTAACCCTTTCCTTCGAACTCATGGTGGTGGAGAAAAACTCAGCCATCAAATCTCCTGTAGTGTTTTCTTCTGCAAATTTATCTAGAAAATCCTTTTGAAACTTCGTCCAAATAGTTATGGATCCTACAGGCAAGTTAAAATACCACATGGAATCTGAATTCTCGAAAGTGCAGGGGAACAGCCTAAAAACTATGTCTTCATGTTGTAAATTCATTAGTTTGATAGCTAGTATGAATTTCTTGATATGGTATTCAGGAAATCTTGAGGTCTCAGGGTCAAACTTAGGGAGTAACTTCTCTAGATATCATGGAAGGTTATGTACTCATCCAAGGATGGCCAAAGCATATCTAGCCAACCAAGGTTGATTATTATGAGGTGGGTTTCCCCTTTCTTCATCATATTCATGGTTATCTTCCATGTTTTCATATCCTGAGTTAAACCCTTCTTCTTCCGAAAAATTGTCGGGCTCAAAGAAGTTGTCAGCTGGTGTTTCAAGGATTAGATTAAGAGGATATTTGATTTCAGTGAGAGTGAAATCTATCAGGTATTCTACTATGTGCACAAAAACCTGGTCAGGGGACTCAACCACTGGTCTTCTTATTTGTTTTCTTCGAGGAAGCGATAGGGTTAATGGAAATGCTTCAATCTATCGGGCATAAGCTCATGTGATTCTTCTGAATTGGTTCAATTTCCCGTGAGGAAGAGCGTAGGGTATATCAGGGAATAATTTTTTTTCCTCGTGTTAGGGTTAGCTACTCATTTCGGGAGTACTCAGTGTGTGTGGGTTGTCTTGGGAATGACTAGCCATGCATGTGGGTTGTTTTGAATCTACTGGTTGTCTGAAATACTATTCGAAATATATATTCAGCCATTCATTCTCAGCCCCTCCTTCTAGCGCCAATTTTGCTGAGGGGTCCTAAATCCCTTTGACTCAACAACAGGAACCAAACCCGCCATTGAGGCCCAATTATACTCTGCATCATTTTGTAGTGGAATGTTTCTCCAGATCTTGCGATCCGGCCAAAATAATCGATGGGACTTACATTTTCTTATGAAGGCTTTCTCCTTCCATTCGAAATTTATATTTTTGTATTTTCTCTTAACTAGGACTGATATAAGATAAATCCAGTATAAACCAACTAGGTAACAAAGTGGGAAAAATATTAACCACTGGAGAAGAGGTTGAGCTTGGGATAACCCTTTCACTCTAGCATGCATACAATGATTGTCTACCACAAGCCTAGTACTAATACATTAACCGTGCGGGTATTCCAATTACTAACTGAGATACAATTTATCAGAAGAAAACATGCATGTGATAAACAATGGCAAGTAAAATAATTCACTTAACTCTAATCATTAATCACATAATAACACAATGATTCACCTTCATCATTAAAGAAAAGAACTCTAAAAAATTGAATCAGATAACTTATCAACATATTTAGTAGCTCTTACTCTTTACAACATCCATTCATGAGACAAAATAATAAATAATTCTTCTCCACATCCAATCATACACGATTTTGATGAAAAACACAAACTTGTCTCAGGTCCTAAACAAGACTTCTCAATTAAAGGTAGCTCCGAAATAGTTCTTTACAAAACCAAAAAATGAGGGTCTTTGAAACAACCATCAACCCTTTCTAATAGGTCGATCCTCCTATTTATAATACACTATTAACTAAAAATAACTAATAAAGTGTAAGTAAGTAAAAAAAAACTCGCCACATGGCGCTTTCTTCCATCAGTATTTCTAAGAGTCATCTCATGATCTCACTTAGGTAGGTGACTCTTCTCGTACTCCGACCACTTGATGAAGATATCCTCGCATGTGTTTGCATACGAGAATCTATGTTGTTCCATTGGAGTCAATTGAATCTCTCTTATCTCTATTGCTTGTGCCCAATACTTGACTATTCTAGCACTTAACTGTTGCAACATAGCTTGAGATTTGATCGGGTTCTCCATGAACTGTCACACCTAACCTAGCACCATGTCTGTCACCTTTGCTATTTCCTCGGCCCATGATGAGTCTTGTTCGGTGTGTGTCTTGACTATGCCGTGCAAGTCAACAAATTCATCGACTGTGCCAAACTCAGGGAGCCTGGTGTCTTTCATTACCTGGTTGATCTTGATCTATCTTTTCTCACAGTTAGTCCATTTCTCTTGGATTTCCCAATGAGGTTCTCGAGCCATATTTTCCCAATGTTCGAATGATTTCTTTATGCGATCAAGGTTGCTTTCTTTTAACACCTGGATGTCGTGCTCTTCTATATCTCTGCCCTCCTGAATCACAATGATATAGTCAACCCTTTCCATGGCTTGTTGTGCCTTCTCATACCACCTCTCCATATCCTTGCACGTGGCCAGTGCCATGAGGGTGTCTTCTTACAGCTTGACTATCCTTGCAATGAATAGGTGTCATTCATTTGTTGTAGGCCTCCTTGAATTCGCTCCTTAGGAACACTGTAGCCTGTGTGGTGTCCTGGTAATATTTTGCCAAGTGGCACAAATGTTCCAATTATTTCAGAGAAGTATCCATATCCTCTTCATCCCTTTTTTCTCTGTCCAGGGTGGCATCGGTGATTGTCATCCCTGTGTAGATAAGTTCATATGTTTTGGTGTGCTCTTTATTTATCAAATTTTCCTCCATGGTGATGAGGATGGAGTGATCTAGAGTGATCCTCCTCTTCTTGGTGGTCCTCTACACAATGGCTTTCCTTTTCTGGTCATAAGAAATGGCATGTATGTCAACGACTTCATCCATAGGCTCGGGGATTTTCTGATCTCCCCAGGTGATCGTATTTCTCAAGTTCTCGATGGTATATATATGTTCAAGACTAGGTTATTGAACTTCTTCCTTGTGTTCTAAAGACCGGGATCTTGTGTGTTTCTCATCATGGATTTGAGTACTGATTGAAATTAAGGCATCGGGGGTAGGCTCAATACTTACTTGATTATCGGCCACTAAGACGCCAATTTCCTACTATAAAATTTCTTCTTTTTGTTTGCCCGACCCTGACTCGTCATTCGGACAACCTGCTTGGGTCTCTGGTGCATCGGGAAAATCGGTGTCTAATACACTCTTGACCTCTTCTTCATTTTGTGTAAAGTCCCGAATTTGAGCATCGAGAGCTGGGGAAGGTGTCTTCCCTGGCTCCTTTTCCTCTATGATATGTATCGAGGTAACTAGGGATACCTCTGGGATATCTTCGTCATCATAGATATTTATCAATTTTCTTGGGGGGGTTGGCGCACTTACTCTCCCTTATGTTCCAACTGTCTCTGGTTGAATTGAAACACCCCCTGGTGACCCGAATTGTGGCGTTTCATTTTCAGGGTGGTCTAACCTAAAAATTTCATCAATGTCTATTATTTTAGGGCTGCTTGGGCCTGTCTAGAATTCATCTTGGTTGTTGACAGGGGACCCCGTCATTCTTGTGAGGTCTAGGTCATCTTACAGCTGATCAATTATTCATTGTTCTTGCTTGATCATGAGAAACCCCCTTTCTTATGTGTCCTACGTCATAGGGTAACCTTTGTCCTTCACCAGAGCTACTAAGGGAACCTTTGTTGCTTCGACTGCTATCATTTCTTCCCTGGCTCTAAGGGCCTCTTGAGTCGATTTCTCTATGGTTTTCATATGTCTGTCCATGCCCATGGCTCTGAACCTGGTCATTTTTGGGTTGACCATCCTTTCCACCATCTCGTCCCATTCTTGGGCATTTTTTGTGAAGACTTCATCTTCAAATTTGTCGTGGGCATATGGCCAGAAGGAAAACACTTGAGAAACATGGTTCAAGACCAGACCCTTTGGATCATGCTTATAGAATCATCTAGTCTAGAATATGAAATCCAATTGGCTCATCCCTTCTTATTTGTCTTGAGTAGTGTCTTTCACCAAGTAGAAGCCTACAAGGAATCCATAAGGTATAAACGCCCACTTTTTATCCTTGACTAGAGTGGTGTTGTAGCCTTGCAGGATGGTCTGGTAGCATAACTCTCCCACTAAAAGCCAGTCAGGAACATGCGTTGGCAGGAGATGAGGTGCTCCAGTGGCTATGAACACCCTGATGTAGGTATCATTCTCATCCTAATACCAATGGCCAACCTTTGATATCATCTTTTTGGCCATAGTTGATAGTCTCCGGCATTCTTTCTTGAAAAGATTAAAATAAATACGTGTGATGAATTCATCGCAGATGGGGGATTAAGATTTTTTGTACATATTCTCCCATAAGATGTTGAAATATATGTGGACCAGGAGTTCTGCGACATTCCAGGCTCAGGTTCATGCCGAACAAGATGTTTCTATCACACATGACATCTAGAAGGTTGGTGTCTCTCCTTCCTTCGACGTTTGAGCCTGTTGTATACAGATGCTTATTTTATTATAAATGATGGCTCCCCAGTTGAATCCACTCCCAGAAATACTCTCTTTGTAAGCTAGAGGCATCCATGCCTCTGAAAATCTGGAGCAGTATTTCTCCCCATACAATCGGCAGATGAGAGCCATCAGGTAGATGTATGGCTCCCTTAATTTGGTCGTTTGGTACTAGCCGGTGCTTTGGTTGGTGTATTTCTTATCTTCTCTCCACCATGAGGCCATCACCCAGCAGGTGTCGTGGCACTCGTATAATTTTACGATGAAATCAATGTTTAGTCACTCCTCAGGGTCTCTAAGCTTGTAATACTTCCAAACCTCTACCAGAAGGAACACTCTGACACACCCACCATTGTCATTGTTGATCAAACATTTTTGTGTGTCTTTGTGGTCAATGATCCACTTCAAGAGTTCAACACAGGGAAAGACTGTTAGATAATACAAAATACAAATATCATAGTTTATAAAGTTAGAATAAAATGATTATTAATTTAGAATATTAAATTAATAATCTAGAATATTTGATTAATAAATGTAGACTTTAGAAATACATTATTGTTGTAAAAGATATGACTCTAGAGAGGAGTTGTATCTTAGGCTCTAAATTAGGAGTATTGTTATAAGATTGTTAAGATAGCATTTATTGTAAATGGACACTTTTTTATTTAATAAGTGATCCATATCTAGAGTTTGTTAGGACATTTAGCTTATATATAGCTCATTGCAAGAGTATTGTGGTGTTCGGGTGTAAACTCTTGCAAAGTCTCTTATGTAATTTCTTTTCCTATCTAATAAAAGTGTGTGTGTGAGGACACTTCTGCCATTATTGTGGTATCAGAGCACTAGTAATGCTGTTGAACTGAAGAGGATATTAGTTGATCAGAGGAAGAGATCCCAGCAACATTGGCGCATACTCTATCAAGTAAATTGGTCAGTTATTGTTCAATTTTTTTTTACAAGGGAAAATAATTTTTTTTTACTTTACTTCAACATTATAGATTTCAGTCATTGGACTTAGAGAAACTGATTTTACAAATTGAAAATACTGAAACTTGACAAATTAGTCCCTGGCGAATAAGTTTCTGGCAAAGTGACTTCTTGTGTTAAACACTCATAGCCTCTCCAATCTTCTATTATATTAAATTATCATTGTTATATTCTTAAAACTGTGATAAGCATTCAAATTCAACTGTGATAAGCATCAACAGGTAACATTTTGTTCGAAGGAATTTGCGTGGATCTGTAGTTTTTTTTTTTGTTTGGCCAGAGCTTGGCGAGAGGAGGATACGAACTGGCATCTAGGTTTGAGAGGATGCCCGCAGTCTCTTTCCTATTCTTTTGGAGATCTTTGCCAGTCGGATCAGTTTTCAGCTTTAGCTGTAGATATTCATAAGATCTAAACTTCACAAAATAAAATGGGCAAATTTCCTTTGGGGTAGGCCACTCATCTTTAACATCCTTAGGGACACCAGTGTCTAGAGGAGTTTTCTGCCCTCCATCATCAACTCTCAAAGATCCATTTGGCACACTGGGAAAAGCAAGTTTACACCAATTTCAATAATAGCTGAGAGTAGAACACAGTTTGATATTGTTACTATCAATTGTCTGAGCTTCGTCCCCATCATCTTCTGCCATTATTGAAATCGTCTGACCTTTCATATGATCAGATCCCAAAATCTCAATGCCCATATTCTTCAAGTGTCCTGAAACAAAATCCTCTTATACGCTGCCAAAATTCGGCCTTGTTGTACAGCAACAGGTGAGCCGAATCAGTGCCCCCTTTGCCTCGTGTAATGCCACAGAATGGATCTGAACAACCACAATTAATTCGCCTCTGGTGAAAATGAGTCTCAAGACGGAAGTGATATGTTTTTTTTAATTACTTCAGTGATATGTTTGTTGTTGTTCTGAAATGGTATTGAAATACCATTCAGGGAAATTGGAGCAATTTGCAACATTTTCTTTAATTCCTGGAACCCTAGTGCGTGAAAGATGTGAGCGTGGAATGTTGAAGGTATATCAAAAGATACAGCCATATCAATTGATTATTTTTATTTTTTTGGATAACATTTTTTTTGTAACTCAAAGTCTTTTTACTTTGACGGGGGGGGGGAATTGCCAGAGTTTTGTAAAAGTGTAAAATTTTGAAAGTTCCTTGGAATTTGACTAGAGCCAAGTATAAAGATCAGTCATTTTTTCCTTGTTTCAACGACTATACGAGGGTCAAGGCCAAGCCCCGATAGATCGTCTTTGGTGTGATGTGTCTGGTGTGTTGTTCATCTTCATATTTCTTTGCTTGATTATTTTTTGGTGTGTAAATTCAACAACTACAATGTCGAAATTAATTAATTTCTTCTCCGACTCCGATAAACTGCACAAAATCATACAAGACATGGAAATGACTCATTGAAAGCACTCTCATTTACAATGAACTTTGGCGTGATATTTGTAATGAAGATACTAAGACAACTAAGTCGAAAGATGTAGCTACATTAGCAAAATGGGAAGTTAAAAATGCCAAAGCATTAGCACTTATTAAATCTTCAGTTAATGATGAGATGTATGTTCACATTGAAAATACGACTGATGCGTGGTTTTCTTTGAAAGTTTTTAAAGATTTATTTGATACTCAGCCTGAATCCAAGAAAGTTGATCTTCAATTAAATTTGCTTCAATAAAAATTGACTGAAGGCGATGATGTCCATGAATATATTTCCAAACTTAAGAACATTAAGAAGGAAATACTAAATGCAGGTTTTCAAGCAGTAAATGATAGTTTCATGACCACAATCTTAATCGATGGATTGCCTTCTTACTATACACATTTTTTGGAAACTTTACAAGCCACTGGCAAGTTAGACAAGCTTACATTTGATGAACTAAGTGAACTATTATCTCAACACAACAAAACTTTTGGAAAGAAAAAACAAGTTGGAGAAGATGTTTTTTTCACAGAAGCAAGCACAAGTCTTCAAGTGACAGTTATAGCAGCAGAGGAAGAGGAAATTTTGTACAAGGTCATGGACAAGGCCAAAATAAAGATACCAATTTTCAAGGCAGAGGAAATAGTCAAGGCAGAGGCAACAATTAAGGAAGAGGGTATTTTCAAGGCAAAGGAAACAATCAAGGCAAAGGATATTTTCACGCAAGAGGAAATAGTCAAGGAAGAGGCTATTTTCAAGGCAACAGCCAAGGCAGAGGACAAACTCCACACAGAAATCAAACTAGGGGCAGAGGACAGAATTTTGGCAGAGGGAGAGACTTCAGTCAAATTGTTTGCAGAAGATGTAACAAAGTTGGTCATTATGCAGAAGATTGTCGAACTTCCATTGATAAAATCTCCAAGTTTCATCAAAACACAACACAGTTTGTAAATGATCGAAATGATGATGATTCAGAGTATGTGTTTACCTCATCTTCAACATTACATCTTTCCACTAATTTTCAGAGTGATTATGAGGATGCTTGGATTTTAGATTCAAGAGCATCTCAACACATGACTTTCAGACTTGATTTTTTCTAGAATTTTCAAGAATGTCATCTTAATTCTGTCTCTCTTGCAGATCATACCAAACATACTCCTTATGGACAAGGTATAGTTAAAGTTTATTTACCTGATATTGGAGAAAGAATGATTTCAAATGTATGGTATGTACCCACTTTTAAACAGAATTTGTTATCTTTAGTCACGATTCGACAAGCAGGCCATTAAGTGATTATGGAAGATGGCTTGGTTAAGATAAATTCAGTCAAACAAAATATGAAAAAAATGATGACAAGATATGAAGACAAAAAATTATTAAGGATGAAAGGAACAGTTATTCCAAGACATTCAAACTTTGCAGGAACAGTAAGTACAGGTATCTCCCCTATCAGATTGTGGCATGTGAGATATGGACATCTCAACTTTGATAGTCTATCTCAATTGAAAAAACAAGGGATGGTTAAGGGACTTCCCACTTTCAAAAAGGACACTTCAAAATGTGAAGCATGCATTTATGGAAAACAGAGTTGAGAAATTTTTTCAACAAGGTCATGGTGTGCAAATCGACGGTTGCAACTAGTTCACAGTGATGTTTGTGGACCCCTAGAAACTTCTTTCGGTGGTTGCAAATATTTTTTACTCTTTGTTGATTTTTTCAGTAGAATAACTTGGGTTTACTTCTTGAAGAAAAAGTCAGAAGTATTTGAAAAAATTAATATTTTTCGACAACTTGTTGAAAATGAAGTTAAAGAAAAGATAGGTACACTCAGGACAGATAATGGCGAAGAATTCACTTCTAATGAATTCAACACTTATTGCATAGACAATGGGATAAGAAGACATCTTACTAATTTCTACACTCCTCAACAAAATGGAGTCGCAGAATGAATGAATCACACTTTGTTAGGAATGGCAAGATCCATGTTAAGTTTTAAAAGGTTAAGTTCTACATATTGGGCAGAAGCAATCCATACAACTATCTACTTAAGGAACAGATCTCCAACTGCTTCTTTGGATGGAATCACACCTTATGAAGCATGGTTTGGTTTCAAATCTCGAGTTAAACGTCTTAGAGTTTCTGGATCAGTATGTTATGCCTTAGTTCCTAAAGAAAAACGAACAAATATTGACTCAAGAAGCTTGAAATGCACAATGATTGGGTATTCTGATGAGAAGAAAGGGTATCAACTTTTGTCCAATGGTAAATTTATTGTGAGCAGGGATGTCATTGTTTATGAAACTGAAAGTAAAAGTGCTGACGAAATAGAAAGTCTTCTTCAAAAGTTAGAAACTAAAGGAAATCAAAGAAAAGGAAAAGTTCAAAGTCAACCAAATTCACATAATTGGTATGAACTTGATTTTCCTTCATCTGAAGATGTTACATCTAGTCCATTTACTTCGACAACATCCTCTGGGTCTTCCAGCAGTTCATCTGAATCTCCTAGCAGCGGCAGTTCATCTGACAATGATTCTCCACCTCCAAAATCTTCAACTGATCGACGAACATCAGTTTACATTAATCCAATTTACAATAATGGTAATTCAAATCCCCAAACCAGTGAACATCAACTACCAAAATGGGCAGTTCAACTTTTGAAAGATGTAAGGCCTGATGAGCAGAATAAAATAGGCATAAGGGGATCACACAACAATCAAGGGAATTTTGTCTTGGCAGCAAATGATTTTATTGAACCTTCCACATACAAAGAAGCAGTAAAACATAAAGAATGGAAATAGGCTATGGTTGAGGAATATCAAGCAGTAATTGATAACAACACTTGGAAACTTGTTGATTGTCCTACAGGTGTTAAACCCATTGGATGCAAATGGGTTTACAAAATTAAATACAACCAACATGGTGAAACTGACAAGTATAAATCACGACTTGTGGCTAAAGGTTTTGTGTAACAAGAAGGCATTGATTATGAGGAAACTTTTGCTCCTACCACTAAATGGAATACCATCCGATTAACACTTGCATTGGCCACTCAGAAAGGTTGGAAAGTTCATCAAATGGATGTAAAAAGTGATTTTCTCAATGGAGGCTTACAGGAAGATGTATATATGCAACAACCACCAGGTTTTGAAATTGCAGGGCAAGAACATAAAGTCTACAAATTAAGTAAGGCTTTATATGGGTTAAAGCAAGCTCCCTGAGCTTGGTATACCAAAATGGATGAATACCTTAGGAAGTTTGGTTTTCAACGAAGTGAATATGATGATACTTTGTATATCCGTCAGCAGGGTCCTTATATGGTGATTCTTATTATGTTTGTAGATGGTTATATCATTATAGGAAACAATGATGATCATATTGCACAGATGAAAAAGGAGTTACATGCAGGTTTTAAGATGATAGATTTGGGCCTCCTTCACTACTATCTTGGCGTTGAAGTATTCCAACGTCCACATCATATTTTCATTTCTCAGAGTAAGTATGTAGCAGAAATTCTTCAGCAGTTTGGCATGCAGGATTGTAAACCCTCTCTTACCCCTATGGAACAAAACTTGAAACTTTCAAAATTTGAAGGGGGGGAATTGGTAGACAGCACTATTTATAGACAGTTGATTGGCATATTGATTTATTTGACAAACAATCGCCCAGATCTATCTTATGCAGTCAGTATTCTTTCCCGCTTTATGCAACAACCACGGGACAACCACTGGAATACAACCAAAAGAGTTCTTCGATATATCCAAGGAACAAAAGATTTTGGTCTTCTTTACAAAAAGACTAAAAATTTTGTACTTGGTTGTTTTTTAGATGCCGACTTTGCCGGAAGTATTGATGATCGAGAATCAACATCAGGCTATTTAATGAACATGGGTACAACAGTAGTGTCTTGGAATTGTAAGAAACAAGCTACAGTTGCTACTTCTACAGCAGAAGTAGAATACATCTCAGCATGGGAAGCAACATGTGAAATTGTTTGGTTATGCAGGATTTTACAGGACTTGGGCATTTCTCAAGCAGAAGCTACATCATTATTCATCGACAGCCAGTCAGCCATTAAGCTTGCCAAGAATCCAATTTTTCATTCAAAGAAAAATCACGTGGACACCAAGTATCATCATATCAGATCACTCATTACAAAGGATGTCATCAAGCCAATTTACTGTCCTTCAGAAGATCAAATCTCTGACATTTTCACGAAACCTCTCTGCAGAATAAAATTTACTTAGTTCAGGGATGAACTTGGTATCTATTGTAATGTATCTTTGGATCATAGGGGGGAAAGACAAGGGTTATACTAGCCACCATATGCAGGTATAACCGTTGGATGTTCGGGAACACTTCATCATCCAGTGCTTTGACATTAGGGTCACTGTGTGGGATGTATTCTAGGTATTCCTCCCAGATGATTTTCTTAAAGAGATCTCCCCAATGAGGGAGTGTCTCTTTGGACCCTATGCTTGCCTCTGTATCTCCAAAGGTCAGAGGCTAAATGAAATCCTTATTTGTCAATGTTTTGATGACCGGCTCTGGTCTTTGCGTGAATTCCAATTTTCTTGTGACCCCTGGAGAGGAGCCTTCACCTAATTTTGTTCCTTTCAGCTTTGACTCCCTCGGTGATCGTCTAATCGTCAGATTTCTTAGAGGCATTTTTACTACAATTGAAATAAATATTTAGAGACTGTGTATAGAGAAATAATAGATAAAAGTATATATATATGAGGTGTAAACATGCAAAATCCACAGAATTGGTACATACCTGTAAAGCTTGCTAAACCTAGTTATTTGATACTCACGAGATCTCTACAGCTCTCAAATTGCTCGTCTCATTTCTCCAGATTCTCTAAATTTCCTAGTGCATAGAATGATTCTACTTACCACGGCTCGAGAGGATTTAAACCAGTGAACAACTTATCGTGTCGCATCAACCATTGAATTAGGGTGATGAGTGCAATTTAAAACAAATCTTCTGTTGAATCTATGTAACTTAAATTCATCATGGGTTGATGAAAGAGGTGTGGGGTTGATGCAGTCTATCGGTGATTTCAAACTGTCATGTTGATTGGTACACGAGGAAGCAACTAATGCAATATTTAGTATCAATTAGTCCCTTAAATGCTCTAAATCTAATCGTATCTAGTGGTAAAACATCCCATCGTGTCACTTTCTCAGTGGGTGGATCGAGGATCGGGGATGCGCTATGAACATTTTTCGTCGATGTCCCTCACAAAATATATGACACTGATTGATATGATGAAGTTTGATGGCAAGGACCCAATCACATGGATACTTCAGATGGAGAAATTCTTTATCTACAGAATGTGCCACATACACAAAAGGTACGAATTGCTTCTTTACATTTAGAACCTAATAAATTTGTATGGTATCGACGACTTTGTTCTCGCAAATCACTCGTCACTTGGACAATTTTCACAGAAGAAATTATAGCACACTATGAGGATACAAGGAGCAATACCTT
>CBVK0100223226.1:0-14088 GCA_900067695.1 Picea abies | reverse complement strand
GAGTTTAGTCCCAGCTCGGGGGTGACCCACTGCTGAGAGTGATGAGTAGCGTGGTCTAAGGCTGGGAGGTTCGTGGAAGGTCTGCACATAGTTGGTGATATTTTTACCAAGATAAGTGTTTATTTTGTGTTAAATTACATGCTACATTATTATGTATGTGTTTATTTTTATGGGTTTTTCCTGTGTGTGTTGCATGTGTATTTTTATTATTATTCTATATGAATTTGTGCATTTGTATAATGTATTTGTCTGTTCTAAATTTTATATATAAAGTTTCGCAAGAATTTATGTGTGTATATGTTTTAATTTTGTATACAGTTCGAAATGTTTTTACGTGGCATAGCCCAATTGGATGTTGGGGATGCTACACTCTTTCTCTTTATCATTTTCTTCTAGGTGACTTTTGAGTATTTCTTCAATCCTTCTAGCTTCTTCCACTTGGAAGTTTAGGTTCATAATCATATATTGATCTTCTTCAGAGTTAGGACTTTGAAAACTCTCTTTTTACTTGAATAATTCTCCCTTGAGCGATTTGTTTTTCTTCCTCTCTTTATTTAGTTCACTTAAGGTGTTGATTCATTATGCTTTAAGATCTATCTCACCTTATTCTTCATAATCCTCTTCATCATGTTCAAAATACATAAAGAGTACATTTTCTAAGTCATTGTCGCTATAATCATCCTCATCCGATGAGGAACTGTCCTCCTTTAAGTAGAGACTTTTTTTGAAGAATTTCTTTTTGTTTATTCCCTTGTCTCCCCTTTTATATTTCTTTTCTTTATTGGGAGATTATTATTTATGATTATCTTAATTCTTAGCATAAGGACATGTAGAAGCAAAATGACCAATTTTACCACAATTAAAGCATATTAAGGGAAGCATACCTTTGTACTTGTTGATTCAACTCTTCAACTTACTTACGAAGTTGGTTATTTCTTCATATTCATTTGAATCATCACTACAAATGCAACTTGGCTTTGACTTTTTCTTGTTCTTCTTTGTCTTCTTGGATGCTTTGAAAGTTGCTTCCTTCCTGAGTGAATTACCTTGTTTTGTTCTCATTTCATAAGTTGTAAGGATTTTGTGAAACTCATCCATGTTCAAAGTAGAAATATTTTATCTTTTTTCTAGGGTTGAAACTCTATGATCAAATCTCATTAGAACATATCTCAGTACCTTTTGAACAATTATTGGTTCTTTAATTTCTTCTCTCAATCCTTTAATAGCATTTACTATTTCATCAACTTGTAGAAATTAAGCTACAATATCTTTACCTTCCTTCATCTTTAATTGTTCAAACTTACCTCTATAGGTTTGAAGCTTGGCCCCCTTTACTTTAGCATCTCCTTCATAAATGTTTTGAAGTTTGTCCCAAAGATCCTTTGTAGTGTCATAGTGCATAACTTTGACATATATTGATTTATCAAGGCCATTGAAAATAGCATTTTTAGCCTTCGAATTGTTTTCACTAAGTTTATTTCCATCTCTATCGGTTGGAGTAGTGGTAGATTTTCTGTATCCATCTACTACCACTTGTCGGACATCAAATCCTTGTGATTGTTCATATGTTTTCATCCTTCTTCTCCAGAAGACATATTTATGTCCATTAAATTGTGGTACTCCAATCTTAGCATACTCCATGATCTTCCTTCCAATGATTAAATTGTTTTTTGAAGGACCTGTTATGATACCAATTGTTGGAATACTAAGAGGAGGGTGTGAATCAGTATTATGAAATTACTATCATTTTTAATCAGAGTATCAACATTTATCACTTATACCTTAATTTAGCATTTCATGAACATACAACCATAAGCAGTATCATTCAACAATATATCACATCATACATAGTGTACAAGAGATTTTACATGATAACTCAAATGGGAGAATATATATATATATATATCAAAAATTACAATCATAGGAAACACCAACTTCCAAATTCTCCAGCACCAACTGGAAGGAGGCTTCAACCCCTCTTTACAGACTCCAACCTGAAGGAAGATACAACTCCCTGAATTCTTCGGCTACAACTGGAGGGAGGCTCCAACCCCCTAGTTTACAGGCTCCAACATGAAAAAAGATCCAACTTCATGTGTTCTCTGACTCCAACCAGAAGGAGACTATGACTTCATTTCCTTACCTCGTCCTGCCTCCCTGAAATATAAATGTACACTCAACCTGTCACTGAAACTGTCATTGATAAACAACCTATCATTGATACATCAACATGTCACTTCTTCTATCATTGTCACTGGATCAAACTCATAACCATATATAGCTAATGCCAAGATCACCAAGAATGTCTTCAACCCATATGACCAAATTCACCAAGATGTGCATCTAAAAATGTACTATAAATATGCCTCTAGTATGTCCTAAAACATCAAAGATATTCCTCAAGAAATGCGTCAATACATTCTTCAAACCGTATACCCAAGCATCAAGAATACCTCAACCATGTACCAAATATGTGCCAATACATCCAAAATATGTCTCAAGCATATTCCAAACATCCCCAAGACATGCCTCAAGCATATGTCATAGAATCAAGATATAACAATCAAAATCATGTATACAGACATACCTTAGATCTTCTAAGAACCTTTTCGCATCATCATACCTTGATGCAACCTGGAACAAGCATCCCCTTTGTTTTACCTCAGATTTGTGAATAGATCAAGTGTTCACTAGATAGATATTCAATGAACTTGTGTGTATGAATGAGAAACTCTTGATGTGTATTTATACTTTTCAAGTGACTTCTTTTGGGGCTAACTTGTTGTTTTACCCTTTTTCCTGATTTTAGGGTCAAGTCATTATTTTTTGTAACAACTATTTTTCCCTTTAATTAATGATTGTTTTACCATTTTTCATGATTTTAGGGTCAACTCATTCTTTCTTGTTACAATTGTTTTACACTTTAATTAATGACTTGTAACTTCTTGTTGCAATCGTTTAGGGACTTCTTAACTTTTAGTGTCAACTCATTATTTCTTGTTACAACTGTTTTACCCTTTAATTAATGACTTGTAACTTCTTGTTGCAATTGTTTAGGGACTTCATAACCATTCTTTGGGACTTTCAACTTCATGAGGACATAAATCATCAACTGTAAGGAACCACATGGCATACCACCTACCATTGGAAACGACATGATGAGGACTATCCATCTATGAGGGTTTGCATGTACTTGTAATCTTTTTCAACCTTATATTCCCCAGTCAACTTCGGGCCTCATGACCACATCTCTGGGCTTCTTGTAGAGTTCTTCAAAGCGTCTTTATGTGATGGCCATGTTAAATCTACACCATAAGGGGGCCACTTTGGAGACTTCTTCAATTATACCATTTTCTTCTAAATACTTCTAGACTTGTTTTAAAGTTGACATCAATGACAATAAATTTTCCAACACACCACAAACTCTGTTATGAAATTCTTGCACTGCTTCTTTGAACTTTAATGATCTAAACATCTCAATAAAATTCCATCAAAGTTTCTTCGAGAGATAACTCTTGAAACTAATACATACTAATTGGTTTTCATCTTTAAAGATCTGCTTTCTCTAGAAGACATTCCAAAAGGAAATTGACCAGACTTTAGATAAAACATTATGTCTTTATACCATTTAGATGCTATTGGAGAAAAATTATGTATGATGACACCACTTGTATGTGGAGAAGAAATATTTACAACTTTAATTCCAGTCATAAATTTGTATAGTCATTGTCCCTTGACAACTTTTAGAGGCTTGATTTCTAAAATCATATTCTTGAATCTTAGCCAACCAATTTCCCCTTCTACCTTCTCTGAGTTGTTTATTAAGCAATATCTTGATAGGGGAGTGTGGAACATAAGCAATGATGTGAGATAAAAAAATGTAAATCATGAAATGAGATATTGTCTTGACCAAAGAGAGGGCTTGATTTTCCATCATAGAGTAATTCAATTCATAGTCATGCAAGGCTTTGCTCATGAAATAAATTGGAAGTTTTTCTCATTTCTCATTTTTCTGAGCGAGGATGGAAGCATTAGTCTCTTATAAAGCAAATGAATACAATATGAAATATTTATTAAAAGTAGGACTAAGAATAGGAGCAATAGTGATTGCATGTTTGATTTCTAAAAAAACATTTTGAGTTTCTGAAATAAATGTCATCGGGAATGGTGATATCGTATCGAGGAGTATGAAAAATGGTGAAGTATGGAGGTGTAAAGTGGGGGATGGAAAGTGTATTATGGTGAATGTGGAAATGTGGGATGCGGGATGCGGGATTGCGGGGTATGGAGAACGGAAGGAGAGATATGAGGGGAACCCTGCATCTGCATTCATGGAATATACTAAGTACCAAAATGTTGATTTTACGAGTTGCAGAAATAGGTAAATCATTTTGGAGTACGAAAAAATGTGGGATGCAAGGTTGTGAGTATACGGAAAAATAAACGGAAACAAAGGGAGGACTCCACATCCGCATTCAGGGAATCAATTAAGTGTCAAAAAGGTAAAAAGTGTGTTATGAGTGATGCAAAAATGAGAAGGGTAATTTTAATTGTTGCGGGTTTGCAGGTTGTGAAATTGAGTATTTGTGGGGTGAGTGATATCTTAGCCTTCCGCAACATAAAAAACGGAAGTGTTGGGATTTTGGAGGGGTGGAAAATAAACTAAGTATGGACTTGCGCACTTGTGGACTTGGTGGTAGCCCACTCTACAACCCACATTTTTAAGAAAAATGGC
The DNA here is from genome assembly GCA_900067695.1 of Picea abies. Taxonomy (NCBI): domain Eukaryota; kingdom Viridiplantae; phylum Streptophyta; class Pinopsida; order Pinales; family Pinaceae; genus Picea; species Picea abies. The sequence continues at coordinate 9,353 of CBVK0100223226.1, read as the reverse complement.
TTAGTATAGGATAAACAAGAGACAAGAAAAATGATTATGGATGGACCTTTATACAATAACATTGATCAACAAAGTATATCAAGAAAGGGCTCTCGACACCACTTGGTTGTGTTTGGTAGATGATGTCTTGTTCAATATCGATGGAGCGGAAACAACAACGGGATTATGGAAAAGAATGGAGAGCCTCTATATGACGAAATCTTTGACCAATCGAATCTACTTGAAAAGACAATTGTACAGTTTATGTTTGAAAGAAGGTATCAAAATTATTGATCATTTAAATATATTTAATAATCTCATATGTCAGTTAACTAGTATGGATGTAAAAATCGATGAGGAAAATAAAGTAGTGATGTTGTGTTCATTGCCTGAGTCTTGGGATCATTTAGTCACTTCCATTAGCTTTAGTACAACTAATACTCTTGAATATAACTCTGTTGTGGGAGCTTTGTTGTCTGAGGAGGTGACGAGGAAATTCAGTATATAAACCTCCACACTAGAAGTAGTGGTGACTAGAGGTTCATCTAGAGAAAAATGGGAGAAATTGAGAGGTACATCCAGATCCAAGTCAAAGCAAAAGAAGACTAAGCCAAAATGTTGGTACTGCAATAAATCAGGGCATCTCAAGAAAGATTATTGGAAGAGACAAGGATCCAAGGAAGACTTCGATAAGGAAGAAAATCCAATTGAGCTAAGTTCAGATATGGTTGATCAAGTTTTATCTTCTTGTACTATCTCACAGTATCAAGAAGAGTGGTTGTTAGATTCTAGTGCTTCCCATCACATGTGTTCACATAGAAGTTGGTTAGCTTCTTACCAATCTATAGATGACGATGTTGGTTTTGTGGGAAATGATATTTCTTATAAAACTATTGGGATTGATAGCATTAAGATTAAGATGTTTGATGGTATTGTAAGAATGTTGATAGATGTCATACATGTACCATAACTTTAAAAGAAATTATTTTCTTTAGGAGTTTGTATTCTAGTGGATATAAATATACAGATCAAGGTGGAACATTGAATCTATCCAAGGGCAATTTGGTGGTAATGAAGGCAACGAAAATTGGGAATCTTTACAACTTGGAAGGGAATATTGAAATAAGTGAAGCAATGAGAGTATCTAAGGAAGCAAACACATCTACTTGTTTATGGCATCAGCGACTGGGCCATATGAGCAAAAAAGGGTTGGGGATGCAGGTATCGATAAACCGCAAGTTACTTCCAGACTTACAATCTTTGAATTTCTACAGGTTTTATATATTTGTTAGTTATAGTGATGAAGTTAAGGGATGCAGATTGTGGGATCCTACTATCCACAAAATTATCACTAGCAGAGATATGTACATGGACAATCAGAAGTTGTTCAGGAGCGCAAATGGAGATTTGATTGCAAATTTAGGGAATCATTGTATGGCCTAAAGGTACCCAGACAATGGTACAAGAGGTTTTATTCTTTCATGATAAAGGATCTAGGAGGATCAAAACAAACCTTGAGCATAGAAGTACACAGAGACGAGGAAAACGATAAGTTGTAGTTATCACAACAAATATCTATGGTGAAGATATTCATGAAATTTGATATGAACATTGTGAAACCAGTAAATATCCCTTTAGCTTTCCATTGTAAGCTTTCTTCAAGGTTATGTTCTAGTAGTAAGAAAGAAAAGAATTATATATCGCAAATATTGTATGTCAGTATAGTAGGAAGGATGATGCTTGCAATGAAATGTTTAAGACTAGATATTTCACATGCAGTTGGTGTTGTCAATGGACACATGGAAAATCCAAAGCATTGGAAATGAGTGCTTTGGTATCTTAAAGGTACATGTATCACCTACAATGGTTGCAGTGATTTAGTCTGTGGTTATGTTGATTCAGATATTGCATAGAATTTGGACAAAAGCATATCTACATTAGATTATGTCTCACATGAATGCAAGGATCTATTGGGTAAGTTTGGACAAGTACAGGATAAGATGGTATGTGGTACTCAAAGAGTTGTGTATTTGACTAAACAGTTCAGCGGACCAAAATGGGACAAGGCGTCATTTTGTAAGACAGATTATTGATGGAGATAGAGTGGTCCATACTGGGGCAAATTGTGCAAACATGTTTACAAAATCATATATGTTAGATAAACTGCGATGGAGTTTAGTTTCTCTTCGCTTGTAGGAAGGGTGATGATTGATTTGTTTGGGCAAGATATCTGACAAATTGTTGTCAAGGTGAAAATTGTTGAGTGGTGAGAACAATACCGTTCAATTACAATTTGTTTTGGCTCTCCTCAAATGTCGTTGTTTCTATTGGATGTTTCTCAAGCATTTGACTTTCCATATCCCTAAAAACGCTCGCAAAACTTATGTTTAAATGTAGAAACTAGTGAGGTGCTTCAATAGACTTGTAAAGCATTTCTCCACTGTGTTCATTTTTATTGTGTTATCATTCCCTTTCTCTGTTCATTAATTTCCATTTTGCAAACTCTATTACAACATTTATATAAATTTACTATACATAATTATATAGAGTATAATATGAATCAACTTTAATGTGACATTCAAAATCAAAATATATATATATATATATATATATATATATATATATATNNATATATATATATATATATATATATATTTCATGGTCTATAAGAAGTCAATAAGTAGATGAACATAGATAACAGTCGATACAAAGAGCAGAAACAACTGAAGGTAGTCAAAGAAGTATGAGAGCTCAAGCTCTGTGTGTATGTTTGTAAGTTGTAGAAATAGTTCAGAAGTCACTGGAGCAGAATCTCGTCAAGACATTTTAGTTTGTATTAGCGCGCAACCTTGAAGTTCTTAATATCAAAGTATTTTGTGTATTGACTTATTTATGTCTATTTCTGAATATATATGCTAACTATAACACTGTGTTGTTTATGTGTCAACAAATAATTTTATTAAGTGTTTTATCTCAGCGTGCAATATATTGAGCACTTTGGCCACTGCACGATAAATCCTAAGAGTTCATTCATGAAGTTTTTTGGCGTGCAATATTTGTAACTGTGTTGTGCACAGTTTCCCCACGTGATGTATATCTGAGAAATGTTTGCTAAATGATCCAATGCATCAAATCTAAACATGCACTGCGAGCTGCTGAACAATGGGATGTTTATAAGAGTATATGTCTTGAAACCTTCATTATGACTTGTTTTAATGGCTCTTCTTGTGATTCAAACTTGCATCGATGGATTGGATTGGTTATGAACTGATCTTGACCTCTCAATATATAGTCATCACCTGCTCTTCAGCCTCGTATGCAACATGCATCTCATAAAGCTGAAAAATCGCGTTGTACATCAATTGATCCTTACCGGGCACATTCAAGATGTCTTTCTCCTTTTGCAGTTGTAGAGACAATTGTTCCACCTAATCACAACCTTATGGGGATTTCGTCATGAAACTTTCATCCAAGTGCCTATAAAGGTTACACTCGATCTCTACAATGCAATGAATAGATTCATTAATTTCTTTGTGATTTGATTGATCTCCAAGGGAGTGCATAGATTCATTGATTTCTTTGTGATCCGATTGATCTCCCAAGGAGCGCAGATTAGGTCTAGTCTATACAACATAAAAAAAGGTGACCCTCATTTTATGCATGAGCTTCAAATATGCATCACACTCCCAATAGCACAGACGGATGGAAAAACAAAGGCTCATGACACTACTATAAACACATCATAGAAAAAATCCACTCCCAACAAAAAATATAATCTACTCTACTCTCCTACCGTAATCCTATATTTATATAAGATTAATACTCAAATCTCTCATGTTCCTAGGTCCTCCCATAAGGGAGTCGAGCCCAATCCTGCTATGATAACATGTAGAGAAATGGGAGAATAGACATTATTTCACATGCAAAAACTGTGTTGAGTGCTCTATTAAATCAATAAAATATGACACATATAAATACATGAATCTTGGCTCAAGATAAACCATTGTTACCAAATTCGGGTGTATCAGAGAATAACGAATAGTTCGATGAAATTCGGTTTGGTTTGCACCATAGGTGGTTCAACGACTGGAACAAATTAACAAGATATCCATGCTTCATAATTTACCCACACAGATTTGGAGTAGTACTTTCTTGAACACAGATAATATATGCAGGATTGCACAGATTTGGAGTAGTACCTACCTGAACACAGATAATAGATGCGAGATCACATGCAGGAAGAAGGGAAAAAAATTAAAAGTAATTTGTAGGTTTTGAAAAAAATCCAAAATCATTGATGGAAAGCAAGCATGATGGCAGGGTGTCGTTCCTTCTTCTAGCTGGATAAAAGTGAGATTGAGATCTAACATGTTCAGTGTGTTGTGTGCACTAAAGGAAAAGGTTGTCAAAATAATCCCAAGCACCATGCTTATCAACTGCTCCACAACGATCTGCCCCCCTTTATCCTCTCACTGACCCATTCCTTCCCCACAAGCAACCCAACTCCCATATCATCTATTTCACCTTAGTTGGTTCCTCAGGATACGAGGCAATAATGGGGAAAATATCCATCTTGTTCTCAATCAATTAGGTAGGCACTCTCAATCAATTAGGTAAACCAGGATGATTGGGATGATCCCATCCTAGCAATGCTCTAGACTTATTAGAATACCACCAAAATATTGTGCACCTTATGTGACTTATAGGTTCAAGGTTCAAAGCTTAACTCATGGTTCCTTTGGTCATTCTTTCTTCTAGTGGGAGGAGAAACCATTCATATTTTTAAGTTCTTGCTGAAATAGTTCTCAATCAAGTATTTAGTAAGGAAGGAAGCCAGGCTCAGGCACCACAACATTGAAATGCAAGCGAAGGGATCTATTCTATCACTGCATGTCTTTCTGTTGGTCATAAGGAATAAATTTGTTTAGGAATTAAGGCAATATTATTGAGGAATCCCAATACGTTCTTTATTCCTTTAGTCCCCATACTCTCCCCGAATAAGATCTGTCATTTAGGGAGTCGGGAATCCTGGATGGAGTCAGTTAGGGAGTCAATAAGTCGATGTGGAGTATTAGATAAATAAGTTTTGAAACGACGAGGGGTTTTGGAGGGAAGAGATTGGTGCGAAGTCACAAAGCCAGGATGGAATATTAGATAAACAAGTTTTGAAGCGATGAGGAGTTTTGGAGGGAAGAGATGGGTGTGGATTTTGTGGCTGAATTGCACTTCTAAGAGGTTACATTCTTAGTTCAAATTTCAAAGTGAATGAGTTAAAAAAATTGAAAAAAATGTGTAGTTAATCTAAGAAAGGAACTATATATATCTAAGTCTTTAAGATGTATACTCTCGAATTTTTTCCGAATTGAAAATTTTGTATTTGAATTTTTATTGTATCTAATCGAATTTGAATCTGAATCCCAATTTGAATTCGAACTTGGTAACTATTTGAAATAATTGGAGAGAACCTTTCATATCCAACTAGATCTAACAAACTTTTAAAGACTTGGAAAGAGGAACTTTATTCTTTATTTAGAAACCAATTCTACCCAATAATAACCAATAATCATAATAACCACAAATATTATCACACATAATACAAGTAGGAGTTAAAAATTCCAAAATAATAAATTTTAAGATTTACAAAAAATTGAATACCATTTTATAGTTATCTAGATTTAAAGACAAATGAGTCATTTATGTATTTCTCCCACTAATGTCCCCCAACATAACAATAATTTTGATACCATTAAGTTTAGTATGTAAGGGGTACATAGTTAATATGTGCATAAAATTATGGAGTGTTTTGACAATATATATATATATATATATATATATATACACAAAAAAAAATTATTTCATTAACAGAAACACATATTCAAGTTGTTTTGAGATGCTTCCTTAAGATTCTTAATTAATGTCAAGCACCTAACACTTGTGGAGAGGTGGGGTACTATGTTGTATTTATAACCAACACCATGGACAGCTTAGCTTAACAGCTATGGTGGCTTCACTGTTCAAAGGATGAAACATACCACGTTCCTGGGGAATTGAACCTTGGTGGGATATCACCATCCCAGTTTGACCAATCAATGAGTCTTCAATGATAAATACATATTTAATTACAATAATTGTTATATTTAATAAACTTTGAATTGCCAAAAAGAGTGTGGTTTAATAGTTGGTGATGTGTCAAACCACCCACCAAGGTGCTTGCTTCATATGATTTAAGGGATTCGGTGGCTCTCATCTGATGGAGAATTATAGGGCATTGGAATTAGCGAGTTCCCTGATGAGTACAGAAATTTGACACGACCTCCACATTCAAGTTGCATATCCTGCTCATGAACAAGTTGTGCAATCTTTTATGCCCCCTCTTACAATCATTTTCTATATGAGGTCTATTACTTTCTCTTCCTAGGGATTTTTTTATTGCATTTTCAATTTTTTTTTGTTAACCTATGCTCTTGAAAACTTTATAAAAGTGATTTTTCTTTTGTTTTAGGTGTTCTTTATCTGAAATTCTTATCGTTCTTATTAGTAAGGTGTTAAGAACTCCTAACTTTTGGTTTTTTTTTCCTTTATAATATTGTATTTCCTTCCATATGCACATCTCCTATATCTTCATACGATCGCAACAATCATCTACATATTTGTAGATTTGGACGCCTCATGTATTTCCTTCCATATGCACATCTCCTATATCTTCGTAAGATCATAACAATCATCTACATATTTGTAGATTTGGACCTCTCATATTTAAACAGCTTTATGGTGCCTTCAGCGATAGAAACAGTTGAAATCCATGTGATATACTTGAATATAAATCTGTAGAAATATGAGTAGATATGGTTTAAACCAAAATTTTGTTGAGTAATCTATTAAACATGTAATAGTATACATAAATATATGAAGATTTTTGCTTAAAAATAGACATGCTATCTTGGCACACTAACAACTTGTTGAGAGAATATCTCAACCACACATTAACTTCAAAGTTAAACTAGTTGGAAATAATCTCTCACATCCAACTTCATTTAACAACCTCCTAAAACTTATAAGCAAACCATTCAAGTAGAAACAAACTTTGTAATACCCTTGGGCCGAACCCCAATTGTAAATGTACATATATTATATAGGCTAGTGAGCCAGGATATTTGAGCTAGAGTGCCATTGCATATATGTTTTGAGACCAAAGTGTCTGTGTGATTATTAGGCCGAAGAACCTAGATGTTAAAAGGCCAACATGCCTATCATTGTAATATGTAATCACATTCGATGATATTAATAAAAATACATCATTGTTGCAGACCAATCAGACAAAATAGTATGGGAAGTTATAACTCCACTAGAGGGAAAGGAGGCTAGGAGTCTAGGAAGAGGGGCTAAACCAAGGGAACATTATAATAGCATCTCCTAAAGTCTAAATTATGGGATATATATTTTTATCCTAAGTTCCTAAAGGTGGGGAACGTATCGCCAAGTGGAGACAATGTAGTTCCCAGCATGACAAGTGTCAAGTTGGGAATATGCATACATAAAGTGGGAACTTAGTGTATTTTCTCATCATTCTCAATCATTCTCATAATTCTCACAATCACTTTGCCATTCATACCTTCCTTACATCCATCATTTGTACCTATGCTTGGAGAGCTTTTGCGGTTGAATGTGCCCAGTAATTCCTTGGTGGTTTGGGCTGAAGAAACAAGTTGTCAAGCCCGTGAGCATTCTCTTTGGGTGAAAGAATTGTTGGGATTATTTCCTTGTGTATTGAGTTGGTGGGTGTTGCAATTTTTTAGGGCAACCTTGTGTGCCAAGGGCTACAGAGCTCTAAGAATTCATGTCCGACCTGTCGCTGAAGTCTTGGAAGGGAAGTGGGACAATCAAAGGACTGTTGAACAAAGAATAGGTACACTTCTTGGGGTGGGCCAGGTTGTGGGAAAAGAGAGGTTGTGAGTTGGGAATAGTTGTTGGAGTTGGCACCTTGGCCTGAGTTTATTTTATGTTGTTTGTTAGACCTTAGTCTGGCTTAGGAAGCCTTTTCCCTTGGAGAGTTTTAGCCTCAACTCAAGGGTGACCTGCTACTAAGAGTTTACGAGCAACAAAGTCTATGGTTGGGAGGAACATCTGAGGTCTACAACTAGTGGGTAATTTATAAAAGATAAGTGTCTTTTATGTGCTTGTTATGAATGTTGTGTGAATAATTATGCTATTTATGTTATGGGTTTTTTGTTATAATAATGCTTGAGAATTATTTGTTGTTACGAATGTATAATTACATTCATATGTAAGGCATTTAATTAATAAATGGTATCATAGTGGAAAATTGTGAGTGGCATGGTCCAACTTGGGGTTGGGGATGCTACAAACTCTACATCACAATGACCAATGTAATAACAAATCATAACCTTTTCCTATGGTCAAGTGTCACATATTAATGTACTAGATAAGTAGGAGTTGATAATTCCAACACTCCCCCTTAATGAGTACTTGAGTTAATCTTTGTTACCTCAGGTCTTCATCGTTATCTTTCATTGGTTCAATGCATCAAATGCTCCACCGTGAGTCGAAGACACTACTAATCAACAAAGTCTATTATCCAATGGAACCTAGCACTTTGATCTCATACCTCGATCATGTAGACATCATCAAATTGTTAGTGCCCATATAAGAAACAACCATCCATCAAAATACATGGATACCTAACCACTGCAACCATCGATTTAGTAGGATGTCATTCAAGTACATGGTTCATTCAACTTTTTGATGAACACCCTTTGAATCAAGTACATGGTTCATTCAACTTTTTGATGAACACCCTTTGAATGTACAGAAAACATCATCTTTCTAGGCCTACCACACCCCCTAGAGTTCATAACCAACACAGTCCACTCATAGAGAATTCAACCTACACACAATGCACTCCTCCAAGTGTTCACAACTTCATAAGAGAGGTTCTGCATTATACTGAACAAGCTATCTAAATCGTTAGGGACACATGGCAAAAGGGGATGCATGCCCATCCAAGACTTATAGCGATATGTCATTTACATGTTATATACATAGATACAAGTACATACCATTTACGTACTCCATCTCATCCATCTCATGGAGACCCCGAGTACAAGCTTTCATTATATCGCCTAGAAACCATACAATACTTCTCCTATGTACAAACTCTATGCAAAAACAAGCCCAAAGTCTTCAAGACCAATGCATAGGATCTACATATACCATCCTATACTTGTTACAAATACAAGGTGTAATTCACATTTCTATATGGTCATTGTTTTTATTAAACATAACGCGTGAACTTTACCTTGTTTGTGTTGAAGTTTTTACTTATACAACTAGCAATTACAATTCTTCTTTATTAT
>CBVK0100223225.1:0-13871 GCA_900067695.1 Picea abies | reverse complement strand
TCTCCTAGAAGTGGCTAAAACCACTTTATAATTACTAGGGGTTGACTTTATAAATACCACCATACAAAATACAGTTTGACCAATCCACAAAAAGAGATTTGATCTTATACAAGACCTGACTTGATCAATCTGCAAAAGGGGATTTGATCTATACAATAATTACTCAAATATAAGTAGAATATTCTTCGAAGTTACAATATTTCAACAGTTTGTCCGTCACTAACTGATTTCCACTACTGCCACAAAAACTATCACCAGCATCATTTGGACCAAATTTCAAAAGAAACTCTAATTTGCATCTAGAACATCATTGTCATCCCTACTGCAATCTCATCTTTTCAACTCGAAAATAAATCTATCATCAACACTTGTCTTCTCTAGCAAGAACAACGCAACTTTGCTACATCTTTAACTACCATGGTAACCAATCAATGGTTATTCAACCAAGCAACTCACTTCCATCTCTCAACCAAACTGTCCATCCTCCTCCATTAAGGTCCACTTATAGAACTATCATCTCGAACAGCATACCAACTAGGAACCAACCATACCTTTAGACCAAACATTGGTACCACACAAATTGACTAGTAACTTGTTGTGCTCCGAGACCTAACATCAACTCCACTGTAAACACTGAGCAATTGACCATACTATGGACATATTTCCATCCATCGAGACACCTAAGTACCCAACCACATTGCTCACCAATTTTCTAGGAAAATACTCTAGATACAAAATGTGTATCCATCTCAATCCTACACCCTATATCACTGCCAATTTGAGGACTTATGGTACCACATTCTTCAAACAACCTCTTATCAAGGAATCATTAAGGAAGACGAAAACATCTCATTACATTTTTCTTTCAACCATGACAAAACCTTATCAAACAAAGTTAAATATTAATTTTACATTGCAATCAATATCATGTAAGACTACAAAAATCAGTAAAAGATAATGATACATATAAACCCCAAAAATCATATACCTTCTTGTTCCTTTATAATCACTCACATAATTAGAGTATTTATATGTATCTTCAACATCCACATCTTATTTGTCCTTGTTTAATTTTCATCTTAGATCTTCCATATTTGTGAACGAATTCTAAGAAAATAACTTCATTCTCATATTGAAGTCGCAAAACTCCATATGTATGCTAAACTTTAATAAATCCAAAACACATAACAAAAAGATACTCTTAACATTGCCAATACCTCTACGACATTTTCACCATCATCATAAGTCTACACCAACATGCAGAAAGACATAGATCCAAAGATTCAATCATGCTCTCAACAAGCACACATACACCTATAAACATAAGGGTCAATGCAACAACAACGAGGTAGATCTCTCACTCTTCATCATAAAAACCAAAACACTCTCCAGCTTAGAGACGCCATAATTGAGGTAACTGGATTTTTCATATTCCACATACCAAGCGAGTCATCGTTCTAGGATTGCCACACAACGATCCTCAAAACTCTCCTTTAACAATGACAATGACCACACCAAGTGGAAGGGGTTCGCCAACAAACGCCGTGCGCTTCTCCTGGGTCAAACAAAGCATGCATATTCAAGTACTTAAACAAAGCATGCATATTCAAGAACTTATTTTCAGAGCGAAAATGATACAGTAAAATCGGTATTTTGCATAAAATTTAAGAAAATTTTATGGATGGAAATTTATATTTAAATGTAGAAATTTGGGTTAATCTTATTAATTTAATTCTTAATATGTAATGTAAAATGATTAGCTATATTTTAATAAAAATATTCAAATTTTTAAAGATTTTATATGGTTTCTATAAAATTTTAGTGATTTTAAAAATTCTATGAAATTTGGGTAAATTGTTTCTAGAAAAAATGAAAACCTACCAATTTTTTTGAAAAAAACATAGAAAATTTGATAAAAATTTGATTAGCTATATTTTGATAAAAATATTCAAATTTTTAAAGATTTTATATGGTTTCTATAAAATTTTAGTGATTTTAAAAATTCTATGAAATTTGGGTAAATTGTTTCTAGAAAAAATGAAAACCTACCAATTTTTTTGAAAAAAACATAGAAAATTAACCTATTTACTAAACCCTAAAATCATCTATGTTATACACCCAACCTCATCTTTTATCTTTGTCCAATTTATTCGTATACCAATTCCAATTTTTGAGATAAAACTAGAACAGCCATGCAAGCCAATCTCAACCACGGGTATGCCTATTAGACCATTGGACGCAATAGTCCACCAGAGCTTCAATTACTAAATAGCTTGCTCTATCTTGGTCATATACCACATTAATGGGCCTCTCTTGAAACCACAAACACTCTTCCACGAATGAATAGTCCACTCACATAAGTGATGATCAACGTTAGATTTCACTAATGGTGTACGCAACCAAACATAAAAGAGATGTTTGCATTATAACATCAGATCACGTTCTCAACTCAAAATCTGCAAACACCAGCAGGTCGTTCCTCGCATAATAAAGATTGCACACAAGCTATTGTGACGCCGAGTCTCACCACTCAGAGGCTTGCACAAGTATTTCTTCCTCTACGATGCACACAGAAATTCAGCATTACCCAAGAGCAGGCTTTGCAGGAAGATTTCCCATGATCCCTTAATCTGTGACAACACACAGCAAACCTCTTCCGCTACACATATTTTTCACAGCCTCTGGTACACCATCTGCAGCCACAGCTCTCTCTCGGCGTCATACGCTTTTAACTTTCACATACATCAGCATTGACAAACAATTGCTGAACACACTATCATGGACATGACCATACTAACAACGCAAAAACACATTTCTACAACATACAAACATTCAAAAACACAATCTACTCTCTCTATGCTGATCATAACATGTGGAGAACTGTCATGATCGAATCATGAGATAGTCAGGGGTTGTTACAAACATTCAAAAACACAATCTACTCTCTCTTTGCTGATCATAACATGTGGAGAACTGTCATGATCGATTCATGAGATAGTCAGGGGTTGTATTGGCTTGGCTCTAATACCATGTTAACAAATTGAAAAACCATGTTAACAAATTGAAGAGTAAATATTGTTTCTACACACTAAAATTGTGTTTAGTAATTTATTCAACAATGTAATAATACACATATGAATAAATAAAGGTTTTTTTTATACGTTATCTTAATACACTAACAATTTGTTAAGAAAATATCTCAATCATATACTAATTTAAAAGAAAAATTAGTTAGAAAATCTCTCACAATTAATTAGATGTCACAACCTCCTAAAATTTAGAAGCAAACTCTACCATAAATACAAATTTTACATGGCAATAACCAATAAAATAACAAACCATAACTTTTCCTATATTGAAATATCAAACATTATTAATAACCAGTATGAATTAATAATTTATATAAAATATTAAAAAAAAATGAATTAATAGGATTAGGTAAACATCAACTAGTGATATAGAGATCACACAAGACCAAAAGGGGCTAAGTTAAAACTTGTGAAATTTGGCTTAATACCATCATTATCCCTATCGATGCATGCATTGCAAATGATGTATGAATCAGAGATGCAAAGTAATTTAACCATTCACAGGATGGAGATTGTCACAGCTTGCAACTATAACTTTCACCAGAGACTTACATGACCTGCAAGGGAAATCTTTGAGTTTCAAATGTTATACTCAAGGACAACGCATCAGCCATAAATCAGAGATATAATTCCCAAACTCTGGTTGCTTTCCTCCAGAGTATTTCTAGACCAGAATCCTAACAATCATTCACATAATGGATATCTGAACAATGAGACTATGAATATGTTTCATGATTTCAAAAGAATGAAATTATCTGATCAAAGAAAACCATAGCTATTGATGGAATTAAAAGTTAGGCGATCAACAATTGCATGCAACTAATCAAAATATAGGCCAGGTTTAAGACAATCTTCAACTAAGTTTCGAGGACACATATAGGGATGTGTAGAGAGATCCTAAATTTTAGGGCACATTACAATGGGCATGTCCGGGCATGTCCGGTCATGTCGGGGTCTTTGATATAAAGAATCTTATCCCAGATATTATATATATATATATATATATATATATATATATATATAAAAATTAGTTTAATTGGTTTCGATCAATGTTGTTGAGAATTTAGTCCTATGCTAGTACGTGTCTGATATAAATCTCTTTGGGTTAGGTTTATTAGTCTATGTTAACAGGTTTACTAAGGATGCCATCCATGTCTAGAAAGATCCTAAATTTTAGGGCACATACAAGGGGATGTTAGGGTTTTCAACATGGGGGATCTTACCCCAAATATTATATATATAAAAGTCTAAGAGGTTAGTTCAATTGGTTGTCATCAATTTTGTTGGGGATTTGGCTAGTCCCATGTCAACAGGTGCTTAGTTTGAATCTCCTTGGGTTAGGTGCACTAGTCTATACTAACAGGTTTATTAGGGCCCATAAAGTTTTCCTTGAATGTAGGGAAGCATCTCTTGAGTTTCTCCATCAAGTTTTTCTTGGAAAATACACACACATATACATTTCGATGTAGACTCGTGCACCTCACCCAAGGGGATTTGAACAGACACCTGCTAGCATGGAACTAACCAAATGTCCAGCAACATTGGCAACAATTGAATGAGCTAATTCACTCAGGGGGTTTGAACCAAACACCTATTGACACAGAACTAGCCACATACCCAACAACATTGGCAAAAATTGATTGAACTAACATTCAAACTAGACCCTGTTGGCACAAAACTAACCAAATACCCAGCAACCTTGATAACATTTGATTGAGTTAATGGGTTAGCTCAATCGTCACCAAGAAACACACTAATTTACATTAATGAGCTTACCAAAGATGCCAACCACAAATATTGAAAAGCATCCCTTAAATTTCCCATAAAATATTTTTTCTTAAAAAATAATAAAAATAAAATATTTTTTTTTATTATTAGTTACGCATTTATACAAATAAAATAATGCAACAACATCCATGAAGCAATGGCAATTACACAATTTTGAATAATGCAGCCACATCCATGAATCAATGGCAATTACACAATTTTGACTTATAGCATGGTCACTGTGAATTATGTTATACCAGAGAAGAGGGAAAGCGACCACAATCGTATGGTCATCGGAATGCATAAATTGTTAATGACGTTTGATATCTCAACGTGATATACCATGAGACTCTAATTTGTAGCTTTGGATATTCTTTAATTAGTATTAACTTTTGGCCGGTAGCTAATATAGTATACAGATAAATGACAGACTTCTTCATTTTTATATTTCCAAAGTACGCATCTCACAATGGCCAGATAGAGGTGTGTAAAATGTGCTTTACGAGAAACCAAAGCAATTGCAAGCATAAAAAGGAGAAAAGATTTACCAGATTGGCATATGGCTTCCGGGGTTTGACAATATTCCAACGAGAATGAAATATTAATGGAGCATCTACAAAATGCACTTGTCCAATTTTTTGATGGTAATTATAGAACACATCTATCTGCACAAAGTTTAAGGCTTAAGCTTCATCCAGATCAGTTTCTTCCTCAATAGCCAAACAGAGCAATCCAGATTCTATTGTCCCACACTCCAGACTCTTTGTGGCGAAAAGAAATATAGAATCAAGTTTTTATTGCTTCTTTTGTGGTTCTGTTTTGAAATGTTTTTGCCCAGGAGTGGCCGGTGATATCGGGGTACCCCTGGTACTTGGGGTCGTCACCCCCAAGTACACTAGGCATCCAATTGAACAGGGTATGTCCACGATGAAGATCCCAAGCTTGGGGAGCAGTTCATGCATCCACAACCCCAGAGGATGTGTCCCCATGGAACCCTGGTTTAAGATTCTAAGACTCATAAACAGGGCAAGTCTTGTACCAAATTTATGCTTCCACCCCATTCGATAGCTGCAATGCTAAACTCTGAAATAAAAACACGGAACCCTAGTAATGAGAATCTTTCAAAGAACTGCAATCAAAGATATATCAAGCACTTAGCCAACCTCTTAGACAAATCTAATCAGAATCCATATCCAAGCAATAAAACCAGCTCCATGATTATCTTGGGAGACATTCCAATTTCATTAGTTTAGTTTTCACATAGAGAGAGAGGGAGATTTGTAAACTTCTTACAAATAAAAATTTGACCTATTTTTCAGTAACAGAAATAAGCTCAATTCTTCAGCAATTGGGGGAGATTGTCTCTATTAGTTCTTATAATATATAATATTTGTATAATGAATGTGGCTTTGAAGTGTAAATGGAATGAAAATAACCATCATTGTAACAGAACAAGCTTGCAAATACCATTTATAAAGCGAGCTTGCAAGTAAAAATGGAATTCCATAATCTTCTTTATAAAATTCAAAATTTTCATGAAGAAATTTACTATGAACATGCACGAATTTTTAAAATTGTAAAATCTCATATTCACAGCTTAAGACTCCCAGACAAGTAATCTAGATTCTAAACTGCATCAAGCTCCTAATTTTCAAGCGCTACAGAATCTCATAGGGACTTGTGATGCTAAGATTGTAGAAAAAGAAAAAGGAAGCATCATAATGGCCACATTACCAAAATACTTGATCTTTTTGCCAATGCTACATGGACAGAAATGACTTGCTTGATCACAGCATTCACTAGTCTTTTCTTTGTTTGAGAACCTTCACGTCTTGAATGAATTCTCCGGCACTCTCGACTATGCATGTGATCTATCTTTGTATGCTTCAATGGCTGCTCGGAAATCTTCAGCTACTAAACTTTCTTTAAACTTCAGTGCAAATGTAGCAAGGCTGTCCTTGCCGTCGCCTGCACTGTTGATACAAGCAAAAGAAAAACCGCGTTGCTCCATACCCGTCAATTTCATATCTGGATAAAGATTAGTATTGAGGATCAACCTATAATTACCTCTGGCCCTCATCACAAGCCTTGCCCTTCCAGTATCTACTGTGGGGATGTTCAGTCTAAGTTCACCCTTTCCCCGTTCCTTCCATCCACCATTTATATACTGAAAAAGAGCAGCATCAACAGTAAACACTGCTTTTTCTTTCTCTTCACCTGTCTCTACTGATACTTCTTGAAGAGTTCCAAAGCCACTTCCAGCTGTCGAAACTTTCTCGGTTGCTGACTCTCCAAATAGATGCAGAGGAGCTGCACTGTCACTTGTAGTTCCAGATAAATCAGTTGGAGCTGAATCATCGCTGACTAGTTTTGTCCCAAACAAGGATCCTGTGCCAGCCAGTGACCCTGTACTGGATAGACCACCAAAAGCAGATGCTGAGTTATAGTTAAACGAGCCAAACTTTGGGGTTGATCCATATGGTGTTATTTTAGTGTCAAAGGAGAAGCTGGAGAAGGAAAAACCAGTTCCTGCTATTCCTGTAAAGGCATTCTGGGCATTAGAGAGCTGCTGGAATGTCTTGACAAAAGCAGGTTGTTTTCGCTCTAAAGATTTTGTGTTTGGCTTCTCCTCGTCATCTTCCTCCTCACCCTCGTTTGGTTCCTCCTTACTGGATTCTTCTTTGTTGGGTTCTCCTTCGGTAATTTCTACATGTTTGAGATCTGATGATTCCCTTTCCAACTTATTTCTCTTGGGTTCTTCTGTGTTAAGCTCTGTAGAATTGAGGTCTGTCGATTCCCTTTTTGGATCCTCCTTTTCACCAACTTTCTTCTCAGCAATCTCTGTCAGCTCAGTGGCCTCTGCCTCGCCTATTTTCTCAGCTTCATCCTTACATCCTTCCGCGACCTTGGAGGCATCTACCACTTGAGGAGTTACAGTAGGTGGAACCAATACTACGGCTGCAAATGGATTAGGCGTTTCATCGGAGGAGGATTGGGTTCGATGAACCTTCACAATTCTTCTGGTTGCCATGACCTCCTCAGAAGCCCTCTGAGAACTCCCCGTTTCTTTCCCACAGACATCTTCATCCTCAGCATCTGGATCATCATCCCTTGACAGCTCCCTTCCTGCTGCTCTCTTTTTCGAAACACTGATTGCATCTTCTGCATCGCCCATTTGAACTCTGCTGGCTGTTGCCTGGGGTTTTGATATTCTTTTTTTCCTTTTTCAAGAACTTCTCTTTTGGTCTCTGGGCAGCTACTACCTGAAGGTACAGCTATTTAGGATCAAAAACAGGGAAAAAAATGGGTATTCAAATTAAACACAAAGCAGCAGAACGAAAATGGGTATTTACGCTGAAATCAAAGCAAACATGCTGCAACCGCGAGGAGCATCTAGAACCTACTATAATAAAAATACGTTTGATCACAAATCAAGCAGCAGAGCCCAAAAACTCACATGTCTGTACAGAGTCCAAGTAATGTAATGTATGATGGTATACTATATTTTTTTGTGAACATAAATCAAATCTAAGATGAATTTGTTAAAAGACAAAGAATGCCCGCGTGAGAAAACAATGCAACAACAGTCAAGATCATCAATGGCTATAAGCGAAGTTAATATAAATATAACAATTTTACCAACTAAGTATCATTTAAATATAATAACTAAAGAAATAAATATTTAAAAAAATCAAGCCCTGATATCTCAGAAACCCAATCAACCAGCACTATCGCCACTTCAGAGCTCTCAAGCCCTGATATCTCAGAAACCCAATCAACCAGCTCTATGGCCACTTCGGACCTCTCAAGCCTTGGTGAAAACATGAGCATAATAAGTGCGGAGTAAACATCAAGACTGAAAAAACAAGATAAAAACAAAACAATGTCTTTGCATCCTGTCCACCCATTTGTGAAATTCCTGAATCTATTGAATAAAAAAAAGGACCGCCCAAAATCTGAAACAATCTGCATTAGCTAAAACAGCACCTAGCTGCAGGGATTCACAGATACCCACCTGTTCTAAGCTCCGACAGAAGCTGCTCTGTTGATGGATTCACAGATCCAGGATGCCACGACGTTTGGTCTCCTGCCGATGAGCTTCTTGGATTATCAATGGGAGACGAACGCAGAAGCAAGACCTTGAAGGCTTACAGAGATTTCAACAGCTTTCAGGAGCATATATGCTGATAGCCTGATAATAATCTTAAATGTTCTGCTGTAAGCAAAAAAGCCAGAACAGAATCCTTTACGCCATGGTGACCATGACCCGAGTCAAGCATTTGATGTGAAAGCCATTTTAGGTCGGGCTTCCATTACCATTTCACCAAAAGCGTTTCTCCCTTTGCAACATGTGGAGAGGAGTCATGTTACCCCTGCCCACTCATTGTGATTACTCCTGAGCCGGCCCTACCGTTTCCTCTGTCACCATGAGATTGCTATGACCCAATTTTATCCACATCATCATTTTCAACCTAGTGGTAATCATATCACTGATGCAATTTTGTTTGGTCATAATTTAAAGATTTTTGGACCTTGCTAAGCCATGGTATCTAATCAACATATGATATTGAGCTTTGCCAATTCAAAATATTTTTACTCGATATTAACTCCACTGTACGATTGCCTTTAGGGCTTGTACCGATGTGTTTTGGGCATGATGTGGGTAAGCATAGTTGATCGGTAATATTACTGCAAGTACATTGAACGCATATGGGTTTCATACAAGGAAAGGTACAATGGTAAATCCCACCATTTTTTTAATTCTGTTTGCTCTTTTATTGAAAGAATTTTTGGGATGGATTTTTCATATTATGATAAGAAGATAAATAGGCAAATGTATGATAAATATAGTTTTTAGTTTTTTTTTGTTTGGGTTAGGTTTCAGATTAAGTTTATTAGTTGCTACTATAATTCAAGAGTATATTGTCTAAGTCAGATATACTAATAATTTGTGATTTAACAAGTGTTAACTTGTGATTTAGCAAGTGTGGAGACCTACCTCTATTTTACGGGTAGTCTATCTTTCTAATCTTATCACAAGGGATCAACATGTCCACTTTGAGAGAATTAAACCAAGGTGAAAAGGATAATAAATATGCTACCCAACCACTTGAAATATAAACCTAGGACTAATCTTAAACTTAACTTTACTAACTTAAAATATTTTAAGTTGATATTAACTCGAATTTATTATGCCTTTTGGGAATGATGTTGGTAAATTTAATTGGTGAGTCATATCAAGGCAAGAAATGGTGTCATGTAATGAGGACATTTAAGAGATTTGGGAATGATGTTGGTAAATTTAATTGGTGGGTCATATCAAGGCAAGAAATGGTGTCATGTAATGAGGACATTTAAGAGATGGGTTTCACTTACAAAGTTGGAATATATATAGACACACTCTTTAGTATTGGAAATAGTATGTTTATGTTATTAAATTAATTATTTGTTATATATTGCTTGACTGGGCCTAATGGTTAAGAAGATATGTTTCTTCCTAAAAGATCATAATTTCAAATCCAAATTGGGCTAAGGGAATCATATTACAAAGCTTGATAGAGTTGTTAACTAACAAAATTTTTTTTTGGAAAGCATGTTTTAATTCTCTTAAACATTTGGTAGTAATAAGAAGGTGTTAACTAATTAGTAATGTAATTTGTTAATAATAAGGAGATGTTAACTAATTAGAAATGTCTTAAAAGTTTTTCAAATTTTTAAAAATGATAAATTGGTAAAAACAATTATATCATTTTTATTCCATTTTTCTAATTTTTTCTAAATGATAAATTGGTAAAAACAATTATATTATTTTTATTCAGATTTGTTTTCCAATTTTTTTAAATTAATATTTTATTTTTATTCATTTTCAAGTTTTTCTTTATAAAAATTCACACATTCTCACCTCCGACCAATAATAATAATTTTAAATAGGATAAATAATAAGATTGGTGTTTGATCAAGTTAATGGATTTAGTGAATATTATTAATTTTTTTCTTTCAACGCAATTAGTTAGAAAGAATATTTCTAATATGTCAACTAACTTTAAGTTCTTGTTATTTATGATTTCAAATTGCAAATTGAATAATTCTTGTTATTTGGCCCATGACTACTATAATGTCATAAGACATTCTTGTATATAGAAGGAGTAGTTTATAAGCATTTTGTTATGTCAAATTTCTTTTGTTTAAAGTTTTATGATTTTTCTTTGGCTTTGCGTTTTTCTACCCAAACATCTTTCTTTTATATTTATATGTTGGGTTTTAATGTTCATGCCCTATGGAGATTCTCATAAAATTCATCAATTCTAAATAGTATGTATGTACTTCCAACACAGGCCACTCATAGTATAAGAGATGGGTCTTTAACATGGAAAAGAGAGGCTTTGTGTGGATGTCGAATGTACCTAATTGTTGTCAAAGAGATCCTTCATCCACAATTTTTTTATATACATATGTATGTATGTGTGTATGTATGTATGTATAGTTTTGCTTGATCTCGGGCCTAGCCCAGATCAAACCTACTAGTTACTGACTCCCACGGTTAAAATGTGTGTGTGTGGCTCTAAGGGGTGGCTCCACTGATTTAAGTACCACGTTGTCCTATTGTCTACCTGGGTTCAGTTCCTCTAGTAAGGGACAACGAGTTCAACAATAAATGGCATTGGAGATGAAAGTATGTGGTTGTGTCTTAGAGAGTGAGACATACCAATTTATATGATGACTTTTTTATTAATGTCATCCATGAAATACGAGGAAACATCCATGGGTTTCCCCGAGAAATTGTTTCCTTGTCTGTGTGTGTGTGAGTGTGTGTGTCATTAACATATATATGAGTAGGATCCAATCACGCTTATGTAAAGGAGTCTTTACTAAGTCCTTTCCATTTTTCTTTCCATTAGTTGAAATTTGTATTTTTTTTCCTAGATTGTAGAAGTGATTTAAAATCACTTTCATCCATGTTGACTATAACAATTTCCAAAAGCAATCCCCATTACTAGTGAGCTATATGTGCAAAAGGTGACCGAATTAGACCTCTTCAGCTAGTTGGAAAAATTAGATAGGAAAAAATAAAAATAAACAATTAAACTATCTATCCCCAAGCAAGTAAACAAGCTAACTAGTGGAAATTCTAAGGAAAAAAAAAATTAAAGCAAACCTTGGATAGCTCCTTGCAAAATTGGTAGCTTTGGAGGTTAAGCAAGAGGAGGAAGATCTAAGTGGATATTCAACCTCTCAATGGTCATGCATAGAAGATAACACACAAAGCAATTCTACCATTTCTTACCAATGGTTAGTTTTCCAAAGAGTTGGCCCAAAAATATATTGAAAAAGAATCTAAGCACAAGCAACAAGCTATTTGGGATGAAGGAAAGGACATCTTTGTGTTGTAGCTCTATTTAATGTTTTTCAAGTATAATGTTGATGTGGAGGATTGGGTAGAAAAAATGTAAGTTTGTGCTAATATTTTACCCATGATTCATAATCATTAGTGCAAAGTACACCTAAATCAAAGAAAATGGTTGGTGGCATTAGCATAAAGGTAATAGTCAAATCAAAGGTCAAATCTAAAGTTAGGTGGTTTTTCCATCAGACGACAAAGATAGTGGTATGATCAATATCTCTTGTTGATTATGGAGGGCAAAGTAGTAGGTGTTTCAAAAAGGGATAAGCCTTCACAATCCAAAAACCACCTAAGTCACATGGCACAAATCCATGGATTCTAGAGGGAGAAAACTAGTTTTAAAAACCATTATCCATTCCTTTGCAACTCGCTTACAAATCCCAAGGTGGTTTTAAAAATGGATTAATGAATAAGTGGATTTAATATGTTTTGTCCACCATCGACCAAAGCAGGTAAAAAGTGGGCATTTGTCCAAATGATGGGGTATTATTTAATGTAGGCACTTATGTTCAATGAAAGTAAAGGTTCAAGGCATGACAATGGTATTCCATAAGACACCATTCAACAACGCTTCATTAAAATGTGTAGTCATAAAACTTGTCAAAGTTTGGAACCTTGGTTTGAATCTCAAGTGTTATCTATTGTCCACAAAATTTCAATTTAAATGGGTACATCTATTATTCTATCCCAACTTTTTCTTTGAATTCATTGTACACTCATTTGTTTTTCATGGTGCCTCAGAAGAAGCCAATTGTTCTTGCTAAGCCCATTGCCTAAGTAGCTAAAGCCACGAACCTTGTTGATTTAGGTTATGATATTTTTGAACCCCACATTACCATAGAAGCCCCATACAAACTTTGTTAAGCTACATTCAAAAAGTTTTGAGATGCTTATGATCAAATCCTTGCATGGAGTTGTTGTTGGATTACTGAGAAGGGGGGTGAATCAGTAATAGAGCAATTTAATCTTTTTTTACCATATCATCCAAGTGTTATATCAATGAAGCATTATCATCCAATAACTGCAGAGTAAATAAGCAATGAACAAATAAACAAACATACACATACATAGTACACCAGTGTTTTACGTGGAAACCCAAATCGGGAGAAAACCACAGAATGTTTTTTCTTATATGTCTTGAAGAATTACATTCATTGGAAGCATCAACATCCTTTGTTTTCCAACTGCAAATGGAAGGAGGCTCCAACCCCCTAGTTTCTCAGGCTACAACATGAGGGAAGCTACAACTCCCCAATTCTCTGGCTACAACCAGAAGGAGGCTACAACCCCCTATGTTCTCCGGCTACAACCGGAAGGTGGCTATAACCACATTTCCTTGCCCCGTCCTGTCGCCCTGAAGTAGAAGTAGAATGATGGAACCACTATCAACCTGTCACTGTGAGATATATTATTGTAAACCTGTACCAATAAATCCGAACCATGCATCAACCTGTACCATAAGCAAGTGCATCAACCATGCACCAACCTATACCAAATAACTTGTAATCAACCTGTACCATAAACAAATGCATCCAACCATGTACCAAGTATGTAACAATCATGTGTCAACTACTCATCAACTATGACTTATCAATATGTACCAACATCATCAA
>CBVK0100223182.1:0-15895 GCA_900067695.1 Picea abies | reverse complement strand
GACTTTGAAGTACTTCTTCAAGCCAAGTAGCCAAACTTTTTCTTCTTCCCATTTCTTAATTTATCCATCGAAAGTGGGTGGTTTGGCTCTCTTGAACTCTTCAAGGTCACGGCTCTTGGAATGTTTCCTCTTATTTCTTTTCCTTTGGGAATGCAAACTAGTTTTTCTACTAGAATATTCCTTGGAGATATCAGTTTCCTCACCAGAAGATTATTCTGATAACTGTCTCTTGGTTCCATGTTGGGTCTTCTTTGAGGTGCTCCTCCTTGTGTGGCCACTTTCCAGGCCATTATTTTGTATCTCAGGTGGACTCTGGGTTTTCTTAGTATGATGTATGTCCACATGAATGGTTGTTGGTCCATGTTGCAGCTACCTTTGTATATATGATCAGCTTTGCAGTAGGACTGCATTATTTTCAGTTTGTTTTTCCTGCTCTTTTATCAACCTTTCATTGTTAGCCTTACAACTCTATAATTCTTCCATGAGGATTCTTACAGTTTCAGCCAAATATGGAGGGGTTTCCACCGTCCTCCTTTCATCAGATTCTTCCTTTCTATTGTGGGAGCTTTCCCCCAATTCATGGTGTGTAACCATACTTTATGTTGTAGTTTTCCTGTGGTCCATTGAATGTTTAAGTGTTGATAAGACATTTTATGTTAGTTAATGATATGCTAGTTTTATGAACAACACACAGTTCAAATTTCTCAAAACATATACAACAGTAGAAAGTTTCATTTCTTCCTTCAGTAGAGGTTTAAATAAGCCTCTTAAGAATGGGGTAAGATAGGGTGTCACCCATAAAATTTCTCTAAATAAGATTTTTAAGCAACTCGTTCATGAGCCCAAGCAGGCCAAGTGTTTTAACCATGCTCTGATACCAATTTGTAACACACCCGACCCCTAAGTACCCTTTCTAGGGATGGGGCATAAATTTTTTTCTTGCTATAATCATCTTGAATCCCCTTCCCGAGGTATTCATCCTCTTCTACTCTCCTGTATCTTTTTAACGATTGCTACCAAGCTCTAATCCGACCTTAGGTTTGCAAGTTATGGTTGCCCGAAGTTCTTTGGGCGTTATTAGTTGAGGGCCACATGGTGCCCATGTGGGTCCATCTTATTCGTACCATCTCCAAGTTCCTACCTCCCACATAGAAGGTCCATCCACCATCCAATCCAACAGTGGGACTTGATCCTCATCTAACAAGGTCCATCCACCATCCAATCCAACAGTGGGACTTGATCCTCATCTAACATGCAAGCTAGAGGGGAATTCAACGTTCGATGCTTCGACGTTGAACTTCACTTTTCCTTTCTGCACACATGTCCTCTAGAGTTTCGAATTCCCGAACTCTTGGAAGAGCCTAAAATTTCTCCATGTGGCTCCATCCTTTGGGCCTTTGAACTTACCCTCGACAGTGCATTCCAAACCTCCAAAGTCCCGAAGCCCCAGACACTCGAAGGGTCCATCCTCGCACGTGGTGACGTAATAAAAGAAAAGGCAAGTATAGGTGGGTCTTGAATACTCCTCCCGCCAAATNGAATACTCCTCCCGCCAAATGGACCAAACAGGTAAGTGCCAGGGGTGACACATGGTAAGGCAGAGATGACATGTGGCTCCTAATGTGTGTGACACATGTCACATTTTAATGGGCACATAGGATCTATGAAACGTATGAATCTAGGTGACACATGGCACGTCAAACGTGGGTCCACATCACCTTGGGTAAAGTCAGTGTGCCACATCACCCCAAACTGATAGCCTTCCAATCCCTTCAATATCATGGTCAAGGTGTGTCCATGTAATCCCTGGATCTACGGCCTCTGTTACTTCGTAAATTTGACATTTGGAGAATCCGTGGTGTGACTTCCTCATTTATCCTGGAGTGGTTAGGATCAGACTGACCATGCTCTAGATCTAACAGTCAGGGGAGATCCCAAAGGGTCCCTAGATCTATGGTCCTCGTCACTTCATAGCTCCGCCCTTCGGGGGTTTCAACATTATGGCTACGCCTCTCTCCCTAAGTAGGACTTCGTCGAAGTACCATATGCGGGCCCCTCCACTGGTTGATCAGATGGGTAAGAGGGGTTCTCCACGAACTCCCCAGATCCATGACTCTCATCACTTCGAAACTTTGATGTTTAGGGAGTTTGGGGCTATCACATCTCTGTTCTCCCAAAGTAGGACTTCGTCGGACTTACCTCGACATAGATCCAATGGTGAAGGGGACTCCCAAATACCCTTGGATCTGTGGCTCGAGTTACTTCATGATTTATGAATGAATCGAGGGTTAACAGTGGGGCAGGTCTATTTACCACGGTTAGGGAGACCTCCAAGTGTTGGTCAACCTGGTGGGTAACTGTAACCATCAATTGCCTTCGGCCAGTTTACAAATGGTAAGGTTGAAACACTCTAAAGCTCTGTATTTCCAGAGTTTCAAAGCTAAAAAGGCTTAGCTCCTTTCGAGACTAGCGCAAGGTTCCCAGACCTTGGTCACTTGGGTCCCTTGAAAACTATCGTGGGTTATGCGCTAATCTCTTAGCTGTGATTTGGTTAAGGACATGGGCATGAGCCCTTGGTCACACGAGTGAAAGGTCTGAAGGAGGTACCCTCCTTCCATAGGGTTTGAACTTAGTATTCCCGCGAAGGTGGATTCTAGAGGTCAACATGACTTAAACATCCCAATAAATAATTCCCCGACACTCTCGCAAAATTACATCCCATAGTTCTCTATCTGCTAAGCCAAGGAAAGACAAAGACCATTCAAAGCATGGGTTCATAGAAAAACAATACACATTTATACCTTAATCATTCAATACAGAACTCAGTCACAGACACACACACACACACACACACACACACACACACACACACACACACACACACATATGTATGTATGTATTTAATCACCATTTCCATTTCAACACACATAGTATGAAAATACTTATCAGGAAACCAGAATTTGTGAAGTGGCTGCTGAAAGGGGTGCTTGTTTCCACCCAACCATAGGCACAACCACTCCTGAATGTATTTACCGCTGGCCACCCCGAGCTAGACCACGATTCTCTGAGAGAGACTCTTTCTTTTTTCTCAGCAACAGTTAGGAACATAGGTTACTCTCCTCCTCCCACAGAATCTTGGCAACGAGTTTTCTCTGTACCAAGCAAGGAGGTTTGCATGAGTACTTCCACATTCACTCGTTAGCCTCATTTATAATCTTGAAATGAAACCCTGCCAACATATTCTTTCACCCAGAATGAGCTTATTTCCCAATTCTTCCTCGAACTAGAGAGTTGCAAGCACTTCTTTTCTCTTCTCAAGATTGGTCTTTCGACTTTTCTCCTCGCAGATCTGCCTCCACCCATGAATTACCCTTTTTCATGCCTTCCTCACCAATCTTGTGTGGGTCCTAATCCTCAGATCGTGGTCAAGTTTGGAAGTCTTGCAGATGGGTACTCTACCCCATCTCCTCATTAACTCTTGAGGAGGACTCTTCCAACTACCAGTTTGATTGGTAATTCTTTTCTAGGTCAGAGGACTATTCTGGGTTTGAGCCATTAAATCCAGTAAGGTACTGGTTTGGTTGGGGGCCATCTCAACCATTTCTGGTTCCCCTCACCATCTATCTCATAGCACCATGGTCTATCTTGGTAAACCCCCCTTTCAACAGTTATGAAACACTTATCCATTTTCTATTAATAACAAAAAATACATACATTGACCTTTTATAATAAAAAGGTTCATCAAATCCAACATTCACACATATCTAGTCTGCCATAGTCTCTTGGCCAGTTATAGTTATATTTACAAACAGAGGGAAACATGGGTATTACACTCTTTTCCCCCTATGAACTCCCCATACAGGGGGGATCTTCCCCCTTATGACCCCCCACATAGGGGGGTACTAGCACCCCCATTTCCCTCCCAACACAATGAGGAAAATAAGTCTAATCATGAAAAGAATATAAAACATACACAACATTCTACCACTTGTTGTTTTCTTTGCGTACATGGTGTTACATGGCTACATAGTCAATAATTCAAGGCAACAATGCCTATAGATTCTCTACATCAAGAGAAATTCTTATTGCTTACAAATTTTGTTAATGAATATGCAACATTCTTCGAAGTGTCCACCTTCATCAACAACACCTTCTTTTCTTCAACCATGTCTCTCACAAAGTGATATTGAACATCAATATGGCTTGTCCTTGAATGATAAGTTGGGTTCTTCACCAGGAATATTGCACTTTGACTGTCAAAATATATCCTTACAGCTTGTTGTACCAACCCAATACCTGAACATAATATATGTAACCATATTGCTTCCTTTCTTGCATGAGTTCTTATCATGTATTCAACTTCTATAGTTGGGAGTTCCACTACATACTTCCTTTTGCTCATCCAACTAATTTCTCTGCAAAACAATTTAAACACATACCCACTTGTAGATCTTAGGTGATATAGATCTCCATCAACACATCCATGTATTTCCAACACTCTATCAAATTGTGGACTTCCTTGGTAGAAAAATCCATAACTATTAGTGCCATGCAAATACCCGAAAACCCTATTTATTATTGTCTAGTGCTCCTTCCCTAGTTTTGACATATGTCTACTCAAAACTCCCACTGAATGTGCAATGTCTGGTCTAGTATAGATCATTTCATACATGAAATTTCCAACCACACTAGCATACAAAACATGGGACATGTCCTCTTCCTCCTCCTATGTCTTAGGACACTGATCTGCATATAACTTTACACCTATAGGAATAATAAACTTGACCAATTTATATTCCTTCTTATTAAACCTATGCAATATTATCTCAACATATTTCTTCTAATTTAACACGAATTTATTGTTTTCCCGGTCTCTTTTAATTTCCATGCCCAAAATGAAATTTGCGGCTTCGAGATCCTTCATGTCAAATTTAGAGGACAATTGAGTTTTCACATCCTGGATAATCTCCTTGTCATTTCCTATCAACAACATATCATCCACATATCATCCACATACAAGACCAAGTAAATAAGATGATCACCAATTAATTTGAAATACACACAACGATCCACTTTGCACCTTGTGAAGCCATGTCCCA
The DNA here is from genome assembly GCA_900067695.1 of Picea abies. NCBI lineage: Eukaryota > Viridiplantae > Streptophyta > Pinopsida > Pinales > Pinaceae > Picea > Picea abies. The sequence continues at coordinate 10,796 of CBVK0100223182.1, read as the reverse complement.
ACATATAAGTATCAAGTTTTTGATACCACATCCTTAGTCATTTCTTCAACCCATACATGGAATTTTTTATCTTGCATACCAAGTCTTTCTTTCCCTTCACAACAAATCCTTCTGGATCCTTCATATAGATTTCTTCTTCCAGATCCCCATGTAGGAATGTTGTCTTTGCATCCATATGTTCTACTTCAAAATAAAAAATGCAAGCAATAGATAAAAGAAAAATAATAGAAGTTAGCTTGGCAACAAGAGAAACAAATTCACCAAAGTCAATTCAGTCTCTGGGAATAACCTTTTGTTACTAAGTGACCCTTTGGTTTCTCCACTTTTCCTTTTGCATTTAACTTCTTCTTAAACACCCATTTTTTTTCAATGGGATTTCTACCAGTCAACAACTCCACTAAATCCCAAGACTCATTCTTGTCCAAGGCTTCCATTTCTTCAACCATGGCCTTTTCCCAGAGTTTTCCATCCTTTAAATTGACTGCGTCCCTAACAATTCTAGGATCATATTCAATAATAGAAAAAGAAAAATTTGAACGGAAATCAAGTGGAGTACACCTTTCCAATTTCCTTCTTTCCCAAACCGATATCCTCAATAATGGAGTATGAGGATCTTCTTCTTATTATTCACATTCTACTGTAGAGTGTGATGCATCATCCTTCAACTCATTTTCTATTTTCTTTAGTTTTTCCTTCCTTGGTAGGACTTTCTGTTTCAAAAAATATTTTATTTTTTTAAATACCCCATGTCGGATATACACTACCTTTTTAGTTTATAGGTTCCAAATATTACAACCTTTCATACCATCTTTATACCCAATAAATATACACTTTTAATCCTTTTATCTATCTTACTCATGTTTTCCTTTGGAACATTAACATAGGCATCACATCCAAATGCTCTTAGATGTGTCAGAGAGGGTTTCTTACCAGTGCATACCTTGTGTGGAGTATTTTCATCTAACATTGATGAGGGTGATCAATTGACCAGGTAACATGCAATACCCACTGCCTCTACCCATAATTCTTGTCCTAACCCAGCACCACTGAGAATGCACCTTTATTTTTCCATCAACATCTTATCCATCTTGTCTACAACTCCATTTTGTTGAGGTTTATATGGAGTAGTCTTATTCCTTTTAAACAACACTTCTTACAGAATTGTTTGAATCATTTCTACAAAATTATCCACCGCTGTCCATCTTCATCACCTTAATTCTCATTTCTATATGATTCTAGACAAGAGCCTTAAACTCTTTAAACATCTCAAAGACTTTAGATTTCTTCCTAAGGAAATAAATCCAAGTATTCCTCAAAAAGTCATCTATAAATTAGACATAGTACATATATTTTCCCAGTGATGGAACATATACAGGTCAAAACACATCATTGTGCACCAATTGTAAAGTTCCCTCTACCCTCATTGCACCAAAGGGGAACCTTATTTGATTCATCTTCCCATATACACAATGTTCACAGAAATAAAAATCTAGAGAGAATTTAGACACACCTTCAACCATACCATTACCATGTAGTAGTCGAAGGCCCTTCTTTCCAATATACCCTAGTCTTTGATGCCACAACATAGTATTTTCTCCAGAGTCTATAGGATTTTTTCCTTCTTCAGCTCCAATCTCAGGAACAATGGAACTATTGCACTATTTCCAGGCACTACAACCCTCCATTTTGTGGTAATCTACTTGCAAAACCCCCCAAGAAAATTGAGCCCCTTTGTTTTTTGGATTTGAAATTTTTTCAACCTATATCTTGTTGATGGTTCCTTCTCCCATTCCAAGCATTCTCTTCAAGCTTCACATTTCAATAAAATTTGTTTGTCTCAATTTTTGGACACTTAGAAAACTTTCAAGCTCAATTTTGGTTTTTCGGGTGAGTTAGTGAAAACTCATCTAATGCACATCGAAGAATTTAACACAAACTCTTTCAATGTACATAAGAGTATTTCCCTCCAACTGAGTCGATATCCATCAGACAACCTCCTGATCCTTTCCTTCGATAGGTATTTTATTGGAACAATTTGTTGCCAACTCCTCTGATACATCGGAGGAGTTTGTATTAACTCCTCTAATGTATCAGAGGATTTCCTTCCTTCCTCTCCGATGATTTTCGACACTCTTTCTAACAAGTATTATGATGTGTATCAGAGACTTTCCCACTAAGTCCTCCAATGCACATCAAAGTTCTTGTAACTAACTATGTCAATTTATTTTCCACCCACCACATTTGTTTCTTAAATCACCCAAAATTATAAATAGGCATTCATCCGACTGTCATCATTTCTTATCGAACGATGAGGAAAAGATAATATTCCTCCCAATGAAGGAAAACCAAGCCCGAATATGACTCTCTCTCAACCAACCAACACCTTCCATTGTTGGAAATATAACTGAGAGGGGGGGTGAATCAGTTATGTATATAAGATTGAATCTTTTACTGTTATTTTCAGATTCTTTCTAGATTATTATTTTATGTGTTTCTGATAAATTAACATGCATAGATATACAATATTTGATCAATCACACAAAATACATAGAGACACTTATTTTCATGAGGAAACCCAAAAGGGTGAACACCTATTCTTCTTAGGATGTCAATCAAGCTCCAACTTTCATGTACATCATAGTCTTTGATCTCCAACTCAATTATGAGGCTACAACCTCTAATAGAAAGCTATAACTTGTAGAGAGCACCAAATCTCATATTTATCTAGCACCCACTAGATGGAAGAACCAACTCCCAGAATATATTCTAGCACCAACTAGAATTTAGAGGACTACAATCCTCCCTAGCACCACCCTACCACCATGATTGAATCTTACAAAAATTTACTTACTCACTTTTTCTCTGATATGGTATGTTACAAATCCATGTCTCCTCTGCCTTCTTCATCTTCTATGCTCTATTCCATTTCTCCATATTTCTTCTTCTATGCTCAACTCTTTTTCCTCCTGCGCACAACCCCTCTGTTCAGCTTCTCTTCTCCCTTTTATGCTCTATGTTTCCTCTGCATATTGTGCGCTGTGTCACTGATCTTCACTTCAGGTCATCCACTGCATCTCGTTCTACCACCATCCATAGTTATTGAAAAATCACACTCTCTTCACTATTCTACATGTCTTTCTCACACCAAGTACTCTGCATGATCATCATCACAATTTTTTTCTTGTCTGGTGGTTATGATGAATGTATTCATCATTAGTGGTCGTTAGCCAAATATTCTTTGTCTTCTCTGGCAGTCACAACTCTTCATATTCTCCATCAATTACAGTCAGTCATTTTGGCTTCTTTGGCTTCTAAGCCCCATCCTTCACGTGACCACCGACGGTGACCACACGACTATTCAAAAGGCACTTACTGATCTCAGTCTAGTGAATGCTAGCTCCATTTTTCGATATGAACTTGGTAAATGATCTCATGTGACCATGCAATTGTGGGTGCATCCAAAGTTGGTTTGAATCAAACTACTTTTCACCCCGCAATTTACCTCGAGCCTCCACGTGTCCTTTCTCCAAAACCATGGTTTCGATTGTGGCCCGCTTAAGAAAAATTAAGACCCAAGCATGTTATCGCCCTGCAATTGAGCATGATCGTTGATCTCCAATCCCTTGGAAATGCCACTCTATCAATAGATGCTATCTTCCTTCCTTTCCTCCTTCCATGCATGATCCTAGATCTCCACGATCCATCGACACGTAGCTTCCTTCCAAATTAATGACTACGATTGATTCCAACCTTCTAGTCTTTGGGAGTTTCAACTCTCAAATATTTCTTTTCCCATATGAAAATCTTTTAGAGTGGAATATATATTGACACCTGTGTCCCTAAATCTACAATCAGAATCTCCTCCGTGAGTCCGGCCTTCGAGACTTTCAATTCTCAGACTCTCGTTTCTTCCATACGTCAATATTCTGGAGTTGATGATCTCCAGACACCTGTCTGAATAGATCAGATGGTTTAACCTTATCCTTTCACTACTTAATTTGTTGGCTAGGACTTAATTAAGAATTGTGATGGATGGCCACCATTTACTTCAGCACTTCGACTATTCTACTTACGCCATCCTTCCACTATATTTTGATCAATGGTTAAGAATGCACCCGAAGTGATGTTTAGATTGAACCACTTATTTCCACTTTGGGACTTCAGTGTTTGGGACTTTGGGACTTTAGGCATCTGCTGGTGGTGAAACTCCCAAAGTAAAAATCCCAGAGTGATGTAACTTGCTTACATCACTTGATGATGTGGCACGAGTCGAGTGTCTGCCATGTGTCACTCAGATTTGTGATTTGCACAAGCCTAAAATGTCAAATTCATCTTGACACTTGTCATTATTTGATTTTGCCACATGTCTTTACTGAAGTGGGTGTGATGTGTAGGCAGTGTAGTGGAGTGTGACATGTAGCAGGTAGTGGAGTTTGATGTTGAAGCGCGGAGGTGGTATGTATGAGTGGTTTGGTGGTTTACTCGAAGGGGGGGTTAGGAAGTAAGTGTTAATGAGAGAGGGGGGTCCAAGTTGAAAGGAAGGTGACATGTATGAGGGTCCCAAATGGGAAATACCACCAACTCGGACCCCCCCCACAGTTAAAGGCATAAAGGCCAGGGGGTCTGATATGCCCTATTGACTGTATATCTGAGTGCCCAATTATCGACCGCTGAGATTAGAATTCCCTTATTCAAACTTATCCTTTCCTTCCACTTTAGAATGATCCGGCGGATGAAATTTACTGCAGCTCTCCAGCTCTTCGGACTTCGAAGATTTCAAATCTCAAACTTTTCTCCCTCCTGAACTCACGGTCTACTGACATGTATCTCTCGATGATCAATGAACCATATTCCCCTCCTGGTGATGAATGGTCTCAAATTACTTCGGGACTTCGAAACTTTGGTAAGTTCTCTCTCATGCGTGCACAAATCGTTAAGGCTCGCACACCTTGATTTGATCAGATGGTTTTTGGTCCTCTATATCGATGATCCAATGACCATTTTCACTCTTCATCCTGATATTTCTCACCTTCATCTCCTTTGACTCCTTAAAGAGTCACTTTGAGACTTATCCTAATTGCGGATCTGTTCACTCCTTGCATATCTTTCGAAGTCCGAATCTTCGAACTCTCATCATTGTTTTCCTATTTGCCATCACTACTGTTGTTCTTTCCATCAATTAAAATCACACTCTTCCTGTAAAACATGACAAAATATCGCACGTGGGGTCTCTCACCTTTGGGTTCTCTAAGGAATCCATAGCCGCAGCCACAAAGCTTCCAAGAATTGGAGATAGATGGTTTAAAAACCACCAGTTGCTATGATTGAGCTATAACAGGGTTTTTAAACCAAAATTTCAGAACTTCTCCTGAGCTAAAGGATACTCCAAGGAGTGGATAAAAGAGGAGCTAATTAACCCTGTCATAGTCATCAAAAGGATGATCACATGCTAAGGTAGATATTTCATCTTTAAATCCTATCACTTTTGATTATTAGCTCACTTTCAGTTCAATAAGCCATTGAACTTCCCCTTCTACTTTTTAAAGAGATTGGAGAAGATGTCCTCTGAAGTGAGGAAGAATGTAACCAATCCCCATAACAACCCATTTCCCCATGGCCTTATCAAACTTCTTATCTTAGCCGAATTGGAAAAACATGGGAAAACTTGGGATGAGTTCATTTACCAATTTGAAAACCCTCACCTGACAATCGAGACTAGCAAAAAGACACATGATATAAGGAATATTTCTCCATCCAAACCCCACTCTTCAAAGACTCCAAACCCTCCTACACAAGACATTTCTTTACCAGAACAAAAAACCAAGAAACTTGTTGAAACCCCTACAGCCTCATCGGGAAAAAATACCAAGAAGCCTATTGCTAACCCTCTGATGCCTTCAACGTCTCTTGATCCTACACCCAAAAATCTATAAGAAGTAATTCAACAAGACTTTCCTACAGTTCCCACAAATAGGAAGGGAGCTAATCGATTTTATAGAGGACCCTTTTGAAAGAGTACTTGAAGCAGAAGAGGAAAACCTTATGAAAAACCTTGACCACTTCAGACCCTATCCAAGTATCCTCTGATCTCAAAATCCCTCACAAAATACTTAGGGATGTGTCTGCAGATGAATTTGAGCCTCATAGAAAGACAAAATCTGAACCTACTTCTCCTTATAAATCCCCTATTACTCCTACCTCATAGATGCCTACCCTAGATCCTAAGACTGATTGAAATTCTACATCTTTCAAGGGATCTAAGCCCTCCTCCAAGATATCTGATCCTACTCCAACCATTGAGAAGTTACAATAGGAAAATTTCCAGCTACTGCAACAATTGGAAGAGAGAAAGAATTTGAACATGCATCTTCACCATGACAATGCAATCCTCCAAGAAAAGGTGAATTCCCTTCAACGGTTGGTTGACAAGATGACCAAAACCAATCACAACCTCAGGGCACAATTGAAACAACATAAGAGGCACAAGACAAAATATTCATGGCAAGAAGGAGAAGCTTCTAAAGATAATCTTTCTCAGCAAGTTTAGTCATGTGGGGCAATTCCTTTTTGTTTGTAGTGGGACCTGAAAAATCTTAGGTGTGGAGGTAATGTTGGGCCCGTGATATGGTTAATTTAATGATAATGATTAGATCCTTTTTGGCTAAGATTATATGTGCATTTTCTTATTTTGAATAGTTTTTGAAGGATTTTTGTATCAAATCGCCATATCTTACACCAAGTACGTATTATTGATGTTTTATGATGGTTTCAAGTATAATGCAACATGTTTTAATGATTCCAGGAAACTAATTCATGATCTGTGTGTCATAGGGAAAAATCGCATGGTGTTTTTCCATCCAACACTGCATCTGGTACTCCATCTGATACTGCATCCGGTACTCCATCCGACACTCCATCCTGCACTAAAACCATGGGCAAGTTGGTGCTTATCATATCAGTGAACAATGATGGGAAAATCAGAGACATGAGTTTTTCTTGTGTTTGTGGCCTCCAGCTACTGAGATTTTGACAACTTGGATTGGGTTGTTATGTTGGGCGTTTATTGGCTTGCTTAGTTTCTAGAAGCCACCAATGGTTAAGATACATTAAATGTGATTTATTGTTTTTAGAGGAGTTCGACACTTCCATTGGTCGACCTCTCAGCTTGTAACCTCTATAAATACCACAACAATGGTTAGACAGATAGTGAAGGATAGTTAAGATCTGTTTTCCATTTTCAAGACATTTTCTCTAAAACTGTGTTTTTAATTTTAAATGTTGAAATCATGTTTCTTGAGCTCATGATTCATCTTTGAGGAGTAGCCATGACCCGCTGGGGGTCCCACCAATGGTCTGGGTGAATATTCAATCAATTAGCTTGTGAATTCATGTAGTGTAGTTGTCATTTCTTTTATTTCTTGTACATGATTTATATTATCTTTATTTACTGTATAATTATTGTTCATAGTTTAATTTCTTTAGTTCCTTTTTGTAGGGTACTTATGAAGGCTAGTGTTAATATGCAATGACTTTTTAATTAATAGTAAATAGATTGCAAGCTTAGATACTAACCCCCTGTGTGTAATTAGATGATAGTTAGAATTTCTATATGTTGAAATAGAATTTAAAATATAGTTAAAACATAATATTTAGTTAATGGTTTCTTTGGCAAGGTTTCGATGGATGATTAGTTGTTAGTTTGAATTTAGTTTTCAATTTTCTTATCCGTTTTTCTCAGTTAGTTCTTAGTTTTCTTATCTTGTTATATGCTGAAATAGAAATAGGATTTGATTTATGTTTTATGAGTATTTCGAATAGAGTTCACTTGCTTAATAGTTTGATTAGTTTCTTATTGAGTAATTTTGATTAGTTTACTTGTTGTAGAAGTTACCATAGGTTAGTTAGTTGATTACTTGTTTCTTTACTTCCTTTGATAGGGTAGTTGCTTGCTTGTTTATTTTCTTTAATAGGGTAGTTGATTGCTTGTTTATTTACTTACTTATTGTTGCTCATTGAGCTTGAAGAGATTAAGTAGATTGGTTTGTTGTTGTTATTGCTCATTAAATATATAGTTTTCTTTTTCTTATTATCATGATTACGTTAGTTTGATTTAAGTAGGGTTTTCATTTTATTTCTTAGAACAATCCATCGATCCTTTTTTCAAAAGTTACTTAGGGTAAATAGTTTAAGTTTCTTAATAGGGTTTGATCATTAATATTTTTTGCTTAAGTAGATTAGCCTTTAGATAGCTCATTTCTTTAATTAGACTATACTACCTCTAGCCTTTCTGTCTTGACACATATAGTGCTACAACTCTAAGTTTACTTACCCCAGGTTGACAATTTAATTAAGGGTTTTTTAGTGCATATAGAACACCCATCAGTGTTGTAGCTGGAAAAAGTTAAAAGATAATCATTATCCTTCCAAATGATATCCCTAAGGTCTTAAGAGAAATTAAACTCTTCTCCATTCAAATCAAGGACCTTCTAAACATAGAATTAATAAATGTCCTTGTTGAGGAAATACATTTTGTGGTGTTTGTTACTTTCCATTTCATATGGCACTCTGTGTGTTTCTAGCTTCAAGTGGAATTTTAGTACTCCTTACCTTCCATTGCACATAGTCCTTAATTTTTTAGAATGTAATGAATTAATGGAAATACAATGGCTAGGAAATATTTTGCATCATGGATGAAGGGAAACACACCATCCACAAAGGCACCCATAAATGAGACAATATGAACCCTTGTATGTTAAGAAATCCATGCCTAGAAGTCTTTCCCCAATCCACCTCATATCCATTCATGAATTAGATGGGATGTTATTGGGAAACATCCCTTGACTCAGGGATTGGCATGCTAAATAGAGCACCTTGACACCCCTCCCATACCTAAATTTGGTAGAGTTTAAAAGGTCTTTGAGAATTTTTTTAATTTTAAAAGGGGGGTTTGATGCACATGTTTGAGTGGTTCTTATATTAGATGTGGCTTACCTAGAATGATTCATATGAATTGTGGACCCTTGGAGGGCATACTTATTTATCTTTGCAAGACCTTTCCCAAAGGATTGATGCTAGACCCCACATCTAGGGCACCATTTGATGATGAGCGTTGCACCTTGATGATGGAGGGTGTTTCCTTTGGAGGCATCTTCGAATGGATATAGGATGAGACTCCACCCTTCTCCACCTGTATGTTGGCCTTTGGATCCCTATATGTCACCCTCCTAGCCCTCGATGTCACTTAGGGGATAGGGTTTTATGGATCCCTTGACGGGTTTATGGAGGAGGCATGTAGGATAGACCTTGGCACATGAGAAAGGGACACATGGACTTTGGAGGACTAATGTTCCATATTTTCATCCTTGATGTCACTCTTACGAGCATAGTATCATCCTACTAGGGCATGACATCACCCTCTTTAGGTTTTTATTTCATGTAAATTTATGTTTTGTAAATTGAAAAGACAATTTGAAGGGGTCGACCCTCTTATGTAGATACATGGATTTTCATTAGAGTATTTTGGATGGATAGGGTTTCCATATAAGTATGGCTAGCCAAGACTCATTTTATCATCACAACTTTCTCACACACGTGAGAGACAAGTCTGAACTTTTCTCTATATTGGGGTTATTGGCTTTGTTATCTAGTGCGCTATCTACTGGAGGTCAAGTGTGGATGATTCTTTTCTTATTTTTTGGATGGTATTGCTGAAATTAGGGTTTACTCTTGTGATATCCTTGTGAAGTAAGTAAATTTCTACAATTTCGTTTCATGCTATTGAATGTTTATGGTAAATTTTACTTGTTCATATTGAATATCTTGCTTGGTAAAACATAATAGAGTATCATAAGTTCTTCCTCCTCTCACAAGATCAATTTCATCCATAAATTTTTGAAGGAAATCCTACCTAGGGTTAGACTCCTAAATCCCTAAAGTTATAGAACTTTAGTTGTTTGATTCTAGACTCTTGATTGTGACCTATTTGAAGTTCTTATGAAGGGAGGAAAGGTTGATAGAGCCCAAAAGTACTTTCACTCTAGAAAAAAAATTCTCCTAAATGTTTAAACCCTAAGGCCCTAATGATCTAGCACCTTAGAGTTTAAACCCTACCTCTTAGATCTTTTCTAGTTTCATCTCTAAGTGATACCATTGTTGTTATAAAGACTGCATATCCCTAAGGCACTGATAATTTAAGCTCTTTTATGGTGAAAGTGATAAAAAAACTTTTTATTCTTAATCTCTCAAGCTATATACTAAATTTACTAAAACTAATTTGTGCTATTGAGTGGAACACTTGCCGCTATTGCAAAAGTTTGCTACAACCACCTGATAACACTTAAATTTGTTGCATACATTGATCTAATGGTGGTATAACATGCTCATACATTTTTTTGAACAATTGGACATTGATCTATTAGATATCTGCTAAGTTTTCCTTGTCAATTGATGCATTTAATATATCTTTTATTTGTTGATGTTATAAACTTATAATTTATGTTATAAGTTATTGTACTACTACAAATTTATACCATCTATACAAAATTAATAGTGTCTAGTGTGTTACAAGTTTTTAATTGCATGCTTGTACTTGGAAGTGATCATATAAATGCTATAAGTGTTCTTGTTCCAAGTAGGGACTCAATCAACTTTTAACCTCATCCAATTCAAAAATATAGACTTAACATTAGGTGATCAAGGGAGGGGATAGTAGGCTTGGCTAAACAAATTGCTAATTTGATCGCTTGAGGTCACTAGGGAAGCCTCCCCTGTGGTGGACCTCCTCCATCACTAAAATG
>CBVK0100223104.1:0-18325 GCA_900067695.1 Picea abies | reverse complement strand
CAGACTCTCCCTGGGACGCACTACATCATCGTGCGCTCTTCCTACCACAGCACTTTTTCAAATTCCACAATGCATTTTTATCAAAATCCAAGTCGATTCCTAGCAAAGCAGGGTAGGGATCTGACTCATCCATAATTTCAATGACTTCAAAGTTGGCCTTTGTTTTTACTCCTTCTATATTCACCTCAACCTATTCCAACCAACTGATGGGGTAGATCTTGTAATGGTTGGCTACTCGAACCTTAATGGGTGACCAGGCCATATTCGATTTCTCCATCACTGCCTAGGATTTCTTGGGTAAAATGTTCACATCAAATCCTAGACCCAACATGGTTCCATCCATACCATACCCACCAAGTTTTGTTGTCATCTTAAAGTCTTAGCGAAGGTGCTTTTGCTTGTTGACTTGGAAGACATCCCTTTCTGGTAGCGAAGCTACAATGGTGGTCATCTCTCCTTGTTCAATCATGCAAGTAGTTAATATCTGATTCAACTTACTCGCAACTTTTGGATCTCTAAGAAACCATAAATAGCAGTGCAAGAAGGTATTGACTTGATATTTTGCTCCTACCATGCAATCGAGGTTGCACAAGGCTTCTACGTCTGTTGCACATTGTAACTCTTCTCGGCATTGTTCATACGCTTCCTGCTCAATGCGTCGCAACATATTATATATCTGTGTTTATTCTATTGATTGTTGGGTGGTGCGCTAGATTTCTTCGCACACACGAAATTCCTCCAAAAATATGTGATTCTTACATTGTAGTTATTCACGCGCACGTGCTTTCTTTAGCGACCTTTGTGTCACCTGTTGCACTTCTTCATGAAACTGTGCTTCTTCTAGCAACCACTATGTCACCCTTTGAACTTCCTCTCAAACCATTGTCTCTTCAAGAGACTCCTGAGTAGCGCATTGCACCTCCTTTCCCAATATTTCTTCCTCCAAGGCTCTATCCACATCATGCAGAAATTGTTTCTGATGAGTTGCATCAAACTTAGAGAGAGGGATATTGGGAATTCCTTATCTTTCCCTCTATGAGTTTACCTAAACCTTCTCTATGCTCGAATTATTCCCCTATCTTCACCTCTCCATGGGTTACTACCCAGATGTTTACTTCTTCATTCTTGTTCTTGTTTTTATGTGGCTCAACATGTACTATGTTACAATTACCCTTCTTGTCCTCCCACTTTCTCAACAAGTCTATACAATCCTTGGTTACATGTTCACAACTATAACAATATGCAGAGAGCACGCACGACTTAATGTGAAATCGTGATACATGACCAATCTCACCGCAATTGAAGCATGTGGGGGGTCTGCCACCACCTCCACCATACTTTTGTCCATGAACACATCCATACCCACCTTAAGGTCCTCCTTGATAACCCCCTCTGTCATCGTCACCACTCTCACCACCCTTTTGTTCCTCTTGTACCCAAAATGCATATCGGGTATTATCTTGCATCATTTGGAGGGAGAAAAAACTACTGATATCGTGATCGATGGACTTACATAATTCACATAAGGGAATTTCATTTGTTGCTGGATACTTCTATAAGGTGGGGAAATAGAGTGGCACATGGCCCCACTATCATCATATTTCATACCATTCCAATTGTCCAGATGGAAATAAACTTGGAGAACTTGTCACCACATAATTTGGAAGGATCAAGCACTCCTCTCATCGATGCCCTTCTAAGAGGAATGTAGTGCACCCCACATGTTCACAGATGAATTTATCCTTGGCCATATCATGCAACTGTATCATTAGGTTGGCTAGTTGTGATTGAACCTGCGTCAACCCTCATGATGTTTCTTCACCTCCAGGTGTGGCTTCCAAGGGCATCGCGATCTCAACTGCATCACTCTGATTCGTCACCTTTTGGGTGAGAGAGACTTGGTTATGGGAGAGAAACCCTGCAATAAACCATTATCTGTGTTGCACATCCTGTATTTGGAAAGTCAACCTATACAACAAGATTTTGAACCACTACTCATAATCCCAAATGGTCTCTCCTGATTTCTTCTTGATTTCCTCTATTTTTGTAATGAATTAGGACTCTGACTTTGGCTTTTGAAATTCCCAACGAAGATACTTTTTTATCTCGACTAGGGACCTCGCCTATCCTGCTGGGACATTAGCCTTGTATTTCATGTACCATGTTAGGGCCAGATCCTTGAACATAGTATCTAGTTGTGCAATTTTATTTGCCTCATCTATAAGTCTCTTTAGAGATCATATTGATTTAGAGGTGAGCCAATGTTGCTCGACATCATCTTTACCCATTCCATGGAACAAAAGAAATCTTAGTGTATTATATTGATTTTCCATCTTGGGACTAGGGTTAGTTCCACTCTCCTGAATCTTATTGTTTGGATCCTCCCACACCACTATTGCTTTGGGTAAAGTATTATTGACTTTACCTTCTCCTTCACTTGTGTCATCATTTATTTCCTCTTCTTCTCTTTCTTCAACTTCAACCTCTTCACTATCTATTATGTGTTCTTGTTAATTAAAAATGCACAAGGGGGGTGGAAAAAAGGGGGTGTAAGAATATCTTCTCCTAAAATTTATTGTGAGGGGACTCAAAGAGCTATCTAGTTGCAACTGCACAAGAAAATCCAACATTATTAGTTTGTCTCCCCCGCAACTAGGGGAGCCTCCATCTTCCTTCACTTCTGGCACATCCATATTCTACACCTTCTCCTCCTGAACTGACTGTGCACCACCAATGTGTGATCCTACCTCTGGTTCAATCCACAAACTATCTTCAGTTGATTTATCTCTCGGTCTGATCTATGCACTTCCACCTTGCATAGAGTCGATTTCTCTACTCAACACGTGACTTCTTCACACACCACTCTTTGGGTTGCTTAGTGTACCACCACTACACAGAGTAAAATATACATATGATTAGAACCCCAATGTAGTGTATTGCAACTTATCTTCTTATCAACATGTAACCATGTGATGCTTCCTCTTCCAAGTCCACAGGCGCACCACAAATTTGAACCTACGCACCACACATGTGTGCTCTTCCTCTTCTCAAGGTTGCAACATATTGCAATAGCCAAAGGGTATGGGATTCGTCACCTATACCCTTATGACCACTAATGTCACTACAAGTATCTTCGATTCCAATCCTCATCCTAGGTATGTCCTCACATCTACTCCACTCTCACACAACATCCTCTCCCACACCATTGCCTGGTGTGAGCTTCCTCTTCATTCTGGGCCTGACACCTCATTGTGCACCCTCAAATAACTCTTCTCTACTCTTCCACTCAGATTTCCCCCTTAGTTCATCTCTTCTTGCATATATTTCAACTTGTTTTCTCCTGTACTCTTTTGGGTCCATTTTATTCCTCACCTCATATCAACAACTTCTTGGATCCTCCTCATTGGATCCATACTCTAGTTATTTTTCCTACACCTTTTCCAGACCCCCCCCCAACTCTAGTGAGTTTACTCAGCCATCTTATCAGAATCCATGTGCATCATTGTTTTTTCTACAAACAATATATCTATCCAAAAAATAATCTCTTCTAACATCCAATTTCTTGGACCTTCTTTAAACTTTATTTCAACTTCGCTAAAAGAATCACTATATTCTATAGAAAACTCAACAATGTATCCTTCCTTCACTGGGTCAAACCATAAATCAATGGAACGTGTCCACTTTTTATCCAATTCCTTTAGACTATTCATCTTGTCTTGATTCCATACTATCGGCTCTGATGATAAAACCATCGAATTAACTTTTTCTTGTCTTTTTAACCATTTTTCCATCAAACATGGAAATTCTGTGAAAAAGAGTTCATGAAGATCATAGTAAAGATATATACCTTTCCATTCTTTGGCTTTCACTTGCAATCCTTTCATCTCTCATAGGAAAAACTCATTTTCCTTCGCTTCTATATAGTATTGAATTTCCTCCTTAGATGGACACCACCGCATTTCTCTTTTCCTCCATCAATCTCAACAAGACTTCAAGTCTTGACAACTAAATCATTTGTTGGCATTGTGTAGTGTCATTGTTTCAATACATGCTTGTGCGTGCACTAAAATTATTAACACCAGGGGGTTTGAGACCTAGGATTCGTCTAGACCATGTCTAACAAAAACCCCTAAGAACCAACATAACAATCCTTGGTCGAGGTCAAGGAAGGTCTCACCTGAGATACAGAGAGGATCACAAAGACCATAAGGTATTGTGTCGGGGATGGAGAATCAAACATAACTAACATTATTGTAAATAGAATCCATGTAACTCATATATGATAATCTAACAAGGATTTAGAATTAAAACAATACACACACATGTTTTACTCATTCATAACAAACATAGGATAGAACATAACTTCCATATATTTATTATTGGATGTATTCCATCAAATTAGAGAGATACATTGTGTTGAATAACTCAATTGAACATCCATAAGACTTCATCTCATTACTATATAAATAGTGGGAATACAATAGTATGTGCCTTGCGCTAAGATTTAATATTCGAAAAAATACAATACACAACAGACTTATCCATATAACACAGAATTATAATAGGATAACTCAAAGTTTTGGGCCTGATGCATTCAAAAATTAACTAACCTACTTTCTGAGCTAAGAGATTTCTTTCATATCTCTTTTTGTTGGGAATCATTGTCCTTCACTGTTCTACTCCACTCATTTGTCTAATATAACAGGCTCACATGCTTTTGGTACCTTCTAGGGCTCCACGTAGGTTCTCTGCATCAGGGGAAATATTAATTGTCTGGCTAGCTCATGTTTTGGTTGTCACACATCTTCATCGGTTTCTTTCAACAATCATTCTGGTAGATATCTCTATTATTCATTTATTTCTTTCGGTGGGCATCTTTTTGGTTTTCAACGCAACTGACAAAACTCGGACCGACACACTCAACTGACAAAACTCCGACTAGTGCACCCTTGACCTACATTAGACTTGGAGTGCTACTTAACAAAACCTAGTCCAATGCACACACTATGAAATTCATTTGTGCATCTCCTTAGGAATTCAAAAAACTACTTGTTGAACATGCACAACTTTTGTTTGTGTACACACGCAAAATTTTACCCAAAACTTTGGGTGCCAACAAATATTGGAAGAAGCATGGACTAAACATAAGCCAAATGTAAATCACTTCCATGTATTTGATAGTGTAGCATTGGCTCACATTCCTAATGAGAAAAGTAAATCATTACAACCTAAAAGTGAGAAGTGTATATTTGTTGGTTATTTTGAAGATGTTAAAGATTACAGACTTCTTCAACCTCATTGTAATGAAATTATTATTATAAGAGATGTTAAATTTGATGAAAATATCTTGGCCTACAATCCTAATTCGATGTTTCTACCTTCTTTGACCTAGGATCCATCTTCAGAATTTGTGTCTTATTTTGTTCCTATTAAGTTTTCTTCTTCGGATGATGATGACAATGAGGACTAAAATCCACCACCGCCTTCTCACCTTCCTTCAGATGATTCCATTTAACCTAAACCTGCACCAACACCATTCCTTCCTATATGGGCTCATTCAATAGGAGAAGTAGTTGGTGATCATCCTAGTGATTCTTTAGATCAACATCAGACATGTTCAAAATTCCAGTGAGCCTTTTATCTTTTGGCTCAAGTTTCAGAGACTCGTGATTCAGAGACATTTGCAGAAGCTTCAGGTCATATAGATTGGGATACACCAATGAATGAATATTATTTCTATTTATTGGAGAACAATACTTTGGATCTTGTACCTATTCTCAAAGGAAGAAAACATGTTATATGTATGTAACCAAAATGATTTCCATCTACCTTGTTCTTGCCAAAATGAATTCCATATACCTTGTTCTTGCCAAAATGAATTACATTACCTTGTTCTTTCCTTGTTGCCTCACATAAATGGAAAGTCCATTAGATGGATGTGTTGACACGACATAATTACCCGTTCAAAATGGTAAGGGAGGATGCCCGATGGAAGGTCCCAATTAGACCTACTCTTGTTTGGAATAGCGTTTTTGACCAGATTTTGGCCTAGTTACCAATCTAACTAAGTTACTATCTAAATATGAATCTAAGAAACAAAGGTTCTGAGATTAATTAAAACTCTAATGAACTAATTCTATACTAAAACTATTATCTATGATCCTAAGATGCAATTCTACTCTATATTATTCTATCCTATCGTGATCAGGAGCAAACAAAAAGGTAAGTGCAGTTAAAAAATGTGTGTCACTTGCGCAAAAATAATTCACGAGGACAAGAAACATGAAAACTTAACAATATAATAAGTTAGACACAACTAATTGATTCACTAATTGATCATATTGTCACTACACTTAAAATGAAAATTATGGTAACTGTAAACATATGAAAATTAGTTTAGAAGTAGTTCCTGAAACCAATATTCAAATATCACAAAAATAAACATGTTTAAGTAGAAAAATATCATTCCTACACATTAATACCAATATCTTCAAAATTTCTTTGGTTTAAATTCACATGCAGTAATAGTATTGTTCAACTACGTCCAAAAACCAAAATATCCCTTTCTCATTTACATTCATCTTATTTATAGAATGCAGATAGAAGAATTTCACATTCCCATAATTGCCAAACGGTCAGAAGATTGAAACGATGCTTCGGTTCCCTTTCCTGGTTAACATAGTACAATAATTACAAGACTATGATTTTTTCTGCAAAATTCAGTTGCAATGAGATAATCAATTGGGTCTTGGCGATTGCAATTTTTCATCTATGAATCTCTTCCACATCTTGAAGTCTTAGAGTATGGTATCTACTTGGCATAGTTGTGTTATTTCCAGGTCTATTTCTCCATCACAAATGGGAGTAATAATTTCCATTTTCAACTTATGATCAACACATTGCATGGAATCTTCAGTTAATGAGACTAATCGAGCAGGATGTATTAATCTTGTCTCTATAACTTTGGTGCTAATTTCACTGATCACCTTAATGGATTTCATACCGAGATTCCTTTTGATTTCCACATCTTCGACCATAGTTTGCGTAGATGACGTCCTTTTCCAAATCTCTCAAGGGGTCCATCCTAAACTAGGTGAGTAAGTGTTGGAAGAGATCCATAATTCCATGCTCGCAATATTGATCTACTCATGGGTGTTCCTAATATCCATGATTGTTTCCATCCCTGCATTCGACAGATGAAGATATTATATTCCTTTCTTGTCCAAATATCCCGGAAAGGTCTTGGGGGAGTTTTGATGAGTCTCCTTCGATTTTGTCCTTCCATTATACCTTCAACTCCTTTTCTCGGATCTTAAATTGTCTCTCTATTTCCTCTCTGTGGACCTGATCTATTTACAGGGCTTCTTTCCTGTATTCACTCGCCATGGTACCTTTGATGGTTTCCAACATTGTTTCCAACTCAGTAATCCTAGATTTCGTTGCATCTAACGCCCCTACCACTTCATGAATTGACACAATATTCACACCAACAAAATAACTAAGCATTAAGGATGCTTGTATTGTTCTTTCTTTCATGTCTAGCCCAACTTTCCACTTGATGTTCCTTTTAGGAGTTTCATGACTTGTGTCGACCTTTCCTCTCTTCCTCTTCGACGTTATTTTCTCGATTTATCTTGTCTTTTACTTGCATTAATAGTCATCGAAAACGACTGCAACTCCTTCAAAACCCATCCCTGCATAAGTGACTGATAATATCCTAGGGACGGATGCCAATCAGATACATTCCTCTATGGGGGTATTAATAAGGTTGGTGTCTCCACTGATGTCACAATAGTACTACTAAATCTTGAACTATCCTTTTGGGATTTGGCAACATTGCTCCTTTCCTCCTTGCCTCTTCTTGGGCCACTGATGTTGCTTTCTCTACACTTTCAAATTTTTCTTTCTATGCCTCCGTACTCATTGCTTTATTCAAATTACTTCATATAGGAGAAAATTATTGGGCTTTGGAATTTTCCATCTCTTCTTGTTTCTCCTCAACCTCCTTCTTCTTCCTCTGTTAGTATCTCTCTTCAACCTCTTCATCTTTACTTGCTTCTTTCTCTTTCTGGAATATTCCACCGTTGAAAACCGATGATAGATGGCTCAATAGGTGTGCCCTAGCTAGCTCTCTAATGGGTCAGAAGGAATCGGCCAAATCTGAACTTTCACAAGCGATCACACAAACCCAAAACTGAATTGAATAATGCATTTAGCTTGATTTGGTTTACTTTTGTTTTTATAGGTTTTAAATGATGAATTATTTGCAATCTTGGTGAAGATGGCTTCTCATTTCTTTCACAACCTTTATTTAAAAAATGATTACATACGTGTATCGTATGAAACTCACCAACAAACTAGATATGGTGGGTTTCCCATTATTTCTATCAAAGTCTTGCTTGTTTTGGAGTTTGTTGGGTTGGGATTAACGTTTGTTTCCATTTATTATATATGGTCTTGGTTTAACGCTATTTTCATAACTTTTATAATGGCTGAAGGTGGACACCATTTGTTATATATGGTCTATGTTGTAGGACACTCTTTTCATAACGTTTAAAATGGCTTGGTTTGGTTGTGGGTAGGCTCAAATTAGGCTTATCTATGTTTCAAAAAGCGATTTCTAGAAACCTTTTTTAAGATGTTTTTAAATTTGTTTTCATGCAATTTGTGGTTTTTCTTAGAATTTCATTATATTTTTATAAAAAAAATAAAATACAAATAATCTCAACAGTGTAACACTCGATGAAACGCTTAAAATTCACAAGGTATTCTATTAATTTGTATTTATTAAACTTATTACAATAGATAGTGTGGCTTTTTCCAAAATGACCATTTTATTTTTATGAAATAAAATAAAATACAAATAATCTCAACAGTGTAACAGTCGATGAAACGTTTAAAATTCACAAGGCATTCTATTAATTTGTATTTATTAAACTTATTACAATAGTGTGGCTATTTCCAAAATGACGGTGCCCACATATTCTAGATGATTGTTGGGATCAAATTTGAAGGAAAGGGTGATTTTTTAAATTCTTTTCATATGAAATTTAAAATAAAAATAAAAATTTCAAGTATTCATGATTTTATTATTTAATTTAATAATTTGAAATGTTGATGGTTTGAAGGATATTAAAATTTTCAAAAAAATAGATTATAATTTGAAAAACAAAATTTTAATTGGACATAATTAAAAATTAAAATTAAGTGGAATTACAAATTTAAATTTGAGATTAAATATATGTTTAAAAATCATGAAAAAATAGTTCTTTCAAACAAAATCACCGAAGATCACTGGGTACCAATAATTAATATATACATGCTACAAATATTTGAAATAAATTGGGATCAGTAGATTGTGAAAAAGAAACGGGGAGCTTCTTGTGTAGAAGAAAAGTGTGGAGAAGAAACTCACTGTTCGGTAGTAGGTATCATGAAGATGGTAGATGACAAATAGAGCAGATAGTAAGAAGTTTTGTTCATAAATCCAGATAGAAAGAGATTCACAATTTGATCATCAATTTATGTGGTTTCAAAAAATAGAATATACATGCATGCATGAGCTCTATAAAAAAAATAGGATTGTATTGTATAAAAAACATAACATTTTTTTCTTTAAACTAATTTGGCAAACTTGGCATAGGAAAAAATGTTAGCATTCTTTTTTGTATTGCTAAGATATAGGGAAAAGTACTAGTAAAAGAAAAAACTTCAAAAACAATAAAAGAATAAAAAATGGAATCTATTAAAGAAATTTCATTTTATTGCTAAAAGTACTAGTAAAAGAAAAAACTTAAAAACAAAGAATAAAAAATAAAATCTATTAAAGAAATTTCATTTTATTGCTAACTTATAGGAAAAAGGATTAATAAAAAAAAAAACTTATAAAAACAATAAAAAAATAAAAAGTAAAATCTATTAAGGAATTTTTTTTATTGCTAAGATATAAGTTAAAATGTCTAATAAAAAAACATTTATAAAAACAATAATAGAATAAAAAGTAGAACATATTAAGGAAAATATTCAACCCATAAAACCAATAAGAAATAAAACATATTAATAATTTTTTCCTTTAATTGAAAAAATATAAAAAGTAAAATATATTAAAGAAAATTTTTAACCCATAAAATTAATAAGAAATAAAACATATTAATAATTTTTTCCTTACACTTTAATTGAAAAAATATCAAACCATTTTCATTTCAAATTTGACAAAGGATTTTTAATTTTAATTTTCATTGACATAGGAAATAATTTTAGACCCTTAAAAAGCTCTTGAAGGAAAATGAAGACCTCAATATCTCAATTTTGATTTGCATTTCAAATTTGACAAATGATTTTTTATTTTAATTTTCATTGATATAGGAAATAATTTTAGACCCTTCAAAAAGCTCTCTAAGGAAAATGAAGACTTCAATACTTCAATTTTGATTTGCATTTTAAATTTGACAAATGATTTTTTATTTTAATTTTCATTGACATAGAAAATAATTTTAAACCCTTGAGAAAACTCTTGAAGAAAAATAAAAACCTCAATACCTCAATTTTGAATTGCGTTTCAAATTTGACAAATGAATTTTTATTTTAATTTTCATTGAAATAGAAAATAATTTTAAACCTTTCAAAAAGCTCTTGAAAGAAAATGAATAACTCAATACCTCAATTTTGATTTGATCCCTTATTGATAGGAATTTTGATCCCTTATTTGATAGGTGATAAAATTATCTAGATATCTCATGTAAAAGAGTCCTCTCACAAATAAATTGCCTGATTGTAGCTTTTATCTATTAAATATTTTTTCTTTAACATTTGAAAACAAAAGTAGGCTAGATATTGTGATTCTCGTTTTATGAATGTCAGTTCAACTAACAGTTAATTTTAGGTGCATATATGTGTGCATTTACAGGCATAGGATTGGAGCAGTCATGGACTCAAAGCTAGGTTTGTATTGCTTGGATTAAAATCTGTATAAAAACCTATCTTTCATATGTTATCATGGGTTTCCCTGACGCTACAGTGATGACCTCCTGGAGCGTTAGCTGACATATAAGCCATTCGAAAATGGAAATTACATTCGCTGAATGGTTGTCCGAAGTGGTATAAGCCGTTGCCCTTTGTATTCAATGAATTCATTCGTGCATATGATTCAATTCATAGAATGAACTTGTTTTCAATTCATATAAGACATCTACGTAGTTTTGATTTTGCTTTTATTACAACTTACAAAAGTTTTCATAGCTTTCAAACTTTTGTTTCAATTCATATAAGATTTCTCCAGGGTTCAGAACTGGTATTCTGGTATTCCTTCATACATTTTGTTGTGTATAAAAGTCTACATTAATAAAGACTGTATGAAACAGTTTGTCTGTCATTATTTCGATTTCAATTCCCGAATAGTAGACATCAGGAGATATGGTATTTATTGCAGCATGGAAGTTATATCAATTACAGTATAACCATAATATAAAATGCTTTATATATATATATATATATATATATATATATATATATATATATATATATATATATATATATATATATATATATATATATACCACTCTTATAATGTGATCTAATAAAATATAAACATTAAAATCTCTCATATCTCTTGTTTTTATAAAATAAAAGTATAAATTTTCATCTCCCTTCTACACATCGAAAAGACAAAAGCAGTACCATCTGTGTAGCTTGCAAAGAAATTGACAAAAATGTTCGATGGCATCCATCAACCGTGTTCAAGTTATAACAATTGTTTATGCCTAATGGTTTGTGACATCGTTGCCATTTGGTAAGCACGTTTGAAAGAGTTCAGCGCCGCAATCCGTTTCTCATTTCAATTCAGCCATGTTCACATGTTTAATGTTTTACACTTGGCACGTCTCACCTATGGGGTTTTAGTTACTTCAATCTGCGAGCGATCGTTATCTTGTTGCAGGTCTGTTCGGGCTTCAAGTTTTCCTTCATGACTTGGACAACACTTCATTTTTAATTTTTTTAACTACTCAAAATTCCGCTTCCTTTGAGTTGAATTTAGCGGAGAACACTTTATTATTATTTTTTAACTATTCCAAATTCCGCGTCCTCTGAGTTGAACTTAGCGCACAGTTATGTACTAAGTCTAGCTCATAGCAAAAGTGTTCCGAAATCCACCCCATCTCATTTTGAATAAGACATTTGTTTATATCGAGTCCTGTAATTATGTGCGAATGACACGAAATGAATTGTCAAAAAAATAGACATTTGTTTACTCCCAGTCATGTATTTGTATGCGCATGACACGAAATAAATGTCACAAGTCATATTTGCTATGAAAAAAAGATAAACGATCATGGCGCCGACAGGTATCGCAGCCATGCACAATTCAACAAACTTGTCAATCGATGGGAGATGCGAAACGGTATGTAAAGAATATCTGCCTTCCACAGCAACGCTATCGCCATGGCCATCAACACAATACCAGTATGGGAAGAGAGCCTTTGCAGAGGATAGATCTATTTCCTAAGACCTACTTCATGCCTTATTGCATGGAAAGGTATGTACTGCCAACGTTCTACTGTATTATTTCTATTTTTCAATCTTTTTAAAGGTTACAGGAGCATGAGATCTCATTATTAAAATCGGTTTGCAATGTTCAAAAGTGCGCTTCTACCCATCTCCCTATGGTGTATGGTGTAAATGCTAGTTGTTATGAGATATAGCCAGCTACAATTATATAAATTTTACTGATCTCCTTCCCCTTCATGGATATAAAAATGACTGCTCTGCTTCCCCTCAGATGCCTGGAACATGGATGGCTATTAGACAGTATATCTAGTTGGTATCCTTAATTTTTCCATATGAAACGAACATAGGATGAACATTAGTTCTTAATCTTTTCCCCTAGAGAGTACAGGAGTTCCACACCTCTACAGCCCAGTTGGGGCAGAACACCAAAAGAAACAAACATTCAACATATTCTTTGTGCATCGTCATCTTCAATTTATTATCCATACATGGTATAAAAAATCATTGAGATTTACTCTTCTAATGCTTTGTACGTCCAGTGTTAAAATAGAAGCTAAAAGATGGAATATCTGACGACAGTCTCAATGAAGTTGTAGATCAACCACCGCAATACTCTTGAGATGAATAAAACTTCCGACTTTCAGTGTAGAAAACAACGTTCCAACAGCTGCTGTAACAGAAAGAATTATAACTCGTTTAGAAAAATACTCCATCGATTACATAACCTAAGAGAGAGATCCCGCCTAGGGCCTAGGGAGATTAAATGTTTATGTACAATTTCTTACAGAAAAGACAAATTGTATCAACTCACTTTTGGTGCTACCCCTCTCCCTCCCGCTGGGTATTTTGTCACATGTTGGGCGGGGCATTCATCATAGATTATAAGCACAGATGAAATGATATTAATAATAAAATCTGATTTAACCAGACTCAAATTATCAAATTAACATATGAAAGATCCCCTTGTGATTACTCCACTTCAGTTTTGGCAGTGGACTTAGTTGCGGCCAAGCCCCCGCCTTGACCATGCATTGTACAATGTTCATCAGATAAAATCATTCAAGATACTTAAACAGTCAAATATGTGCCACTGCGTTGGCATTAACCGATGTCTACGCTGGTTAGTGGCAACTTGCGTTGGTTAATGGCAGCCTGTGGGCGTATTAGGATGTTTTAAACAATAGTTTTATTGACTTTGTACAGTGATAGTCAAGGCTATGAGCGAGCAGAAAAGCTAAAAGCCTAATAATCACAAAGTGTGAAGTCCTATAATCACTAAATATCACGCTTCTTCCAATTCATTAGCTGTGTGTGAGCTTATGAATTTGATAGAGGTTGTCACATTTTCCCAGTAGGTTTTCGAGATTATGATATTGTTTATTCCGTTTTTGGGTGGGTCTAATTCCAACTGCCTAGTAGTATTATAATTCTAATTCAAACTGCCTAGTAGTAACGAAACTCCCGGCTTTGCCCCTTACACTGCAGACCAATATGTTGGAGGTTGGGTGGCCATAAGCTATTCCACGCTCGTGTGGAGATAAAGGGATTGCAGTCCACGTTATAGCAGTAACACCTTTGTTACAACAGTTTCATCAAATCTTTTGATTGGTAAGCGTTATAGCAGTAACACCTTTGTTACAACAGTTTCATCAAATCTTTTGATTGGTAAGACCGAAGATTCAACAAGGCAAACTCCACTGCACCCTGATTCCAGATAAATTTAATTGCTTAAACGACATATGGAATTCCAGTATATAATTTACATTTATGGGAGTTAATTGTACAAATTAATTTTATAATTGTTTGTTTTTTTGGTTAAGTTCATGACACACGAACACAAGAACACAATTAGACACAAATTTGCTTGTTATTATGGATATTTAATCAAAAAAGATGAGTGCTTTTAAATGTACAATTAACTTGTGATATCGTATCCTAAGTGTAATCTTTGTCATGGCCAATGCATTCCTTGTAAGACACATGTCTTCCAATAGACACATAAACCAAGCAAGTCCTATCATGGCTAGGTCTAAGAACTTTGTAGTGACACATTGAATGGGGTGGAAGGGGCTTTAGCCACCTCAGATCTCACTAACAATAAGTTATGGCGATGTGAAAAAGCATAAAACCCCACGATCACATTCAATGCAGGTTTAAGCACTTAGTAGTGATGTGTCATATTGAATGCAGCGATGGGGCTTTAGCCATGTCAAGCTTTATCCACCATGCACTAAGTGAATGATTGGCTTAGTGTATGGTTTCCAATGCCTTGCAAACTACATTAAGCATGGCCATGCCATCCATGCATGGATGCGCTTGATGTACTTTGCAGGGCATTGGATACCATGCACTAAGCTAGTGATTGGCTTAGTGCATGGTGGAGGCATTGGATACCATGCACTAAGCTAGTGATTGGCTTAGTGCATGGTGGATAGAGCTTGCCCTTTACCCATCTCATATCTTATTGGCAACAAGTTCTTGCGATCTGATAGTGCGTAAAACCTCGTGATCACATTCAATGCAGGTTGCAGGGTTCTTATCACTTGAGGTAAAAGTTGGTGCACAAGTGGTATCCACCCACAACACTATAAATCATTGGTAGTGGACTCTCTTTACCATCGTCATTGGATGTTAGATAGTGTGGTATCTAATCGAAATAGTAGATATTGTGGTATCTAATGGACACAGGAAGAGGGTACACTACCAATAATTGGTAGTGTGCGATATCACTCACCAATGGTCCCAACAAATGAAAGGATAAAGGATCCCATAGATTTTATGATTGGTTTAACATAGATTTTATGATTGGTTTAATAAATGAAAGGATTAAGGACCCCATAGATTTTATGATTGGTTTTTCAAAACATACCAATGGTCCCAACAAATGAAAGGATTAAGGATCCCATAGATTTTATCATTGGTTTAACAAATGAAAGGATTAAGGACCCCATAGATTTTATGATTGTTTTTTCAAAACATGATAACAAAAGATCATTGATTGTTGCAACGTTGGATTGTGTTAGAGCTATAGATTTTTGTGAGGAGTGTCAATGGAAAATGTTAAAAACCCTTTAGGTTTTCCTTTATTTATTTTCCAAAACATGAATCCATACATTATCACTATACCAATACAAGAGAAATCACTCTCATCTTGAAACCATGAATGGGCAGGTAGGAACCATGAATAAGAAATTCTTATCCACCCGACAAGAGACAAATGATTACATATATGAAACCATGAAAGGACCTTTAGGAACCATAAATGGAAGGGGAATTCATGATCCCATCCTATCATCATGATTTTAGGTAGGGAATCATTGGGAACGTGAGAGGGCCATATTCTATTTGCTCAACTAAGGTGCCAAGATCGTGGAATATTCTAAGGGAAAAAATATCATCAGTATGAGGGTAAGAATATCGTCACTAACATTATGTTTCAAGAATATTGTCACTAAAATTATGCTTCTTTCTAAAAGGTAAGAAACATATTACATGATGCCTCAATAGATGAGTCCCACTATGTTCCGAAAGACAATGGTCTTTGTATGACCATGCTTAAATTGTTTACATAGAATTTTGTCATTCCTCCTTATATGAGGAACATAAATGATATTCATATTAATTTAGATATGGCCATTTAACTACACATATCCATTGAAAGAGGAAAAATGTAGTCGAGTGCAATGGCACTTCAAACCAACATTTACATTGGATAATGGTAACAATATGATGGGAGATTTTTTTGAGGCGTGTATGGTTATTTCCATATGGAATTAAAGATTCGTATTTGTAAGGTGGGATTCAAGTGAAGACATAACATCTTCCTTTAGATAGTGCACACAAAGAAACACCACTTATGCTCATACAACCTCATAACTACGCAACACCCTCTATGCAACTACCTCATTTGACAATGTTCATCATAAATCCACACATATATTAATTTCCGTCTCCCGTGTGAAATGTGAAATAGGAATTATATGCATATTAATTATTCCACTTCATCTCTTTTCATACAACCCTCGCAACACATTTAGTTGGGATGGGCTCCCTCAACCATATAAAAAGGCATTGTACAAAGTTCATAAAACGATTAAAGATGCTTAAACAACCTAATATTTTTCACTAATTACGTTGTGAGGAACTAAGTGGATATAAATAACATCAAACACAATGCGAGTATTTTGGAATTTCACCCTCACACTCTAATGATTTGCATGTGTAGATGTGTCACGTTTTTGTGATGGAAAGTCAATGTTACACGGACAATACAACAAGATTACTTGTGGGTCCACATAACTTTGAATTGCCATGCTTGTGCAAAGACTTCTACATGGCAATGCCATCATATGACAGATGTGTAAGAAATCATCCAACACCACACTATATTGATGATGGCTATCCTCACCCCCATTAAATCGGTGAGGATAACTATCATTGAACACATTGTGAAGTTTTGTGATTTAAATTTTTCCCACAGTCCAATGACCATTCAATGCATGGTATACCCACAAGAGTTGTAAGTCGAAGGTTTATGGGGAAACATGGAATCCTATAATATTGTCCTTGCCATGTTGTACTACCAATATAGCACCACCATACATGAATGAAGATGCGTAAAACCTCATGATCACATTCAATCTAGACTAGCAGGGTCCTTAGCACTTGAGGTACATGTTGGTGCATGAGTAGTATCTACCCAGCACACTATCAATCATTGGTGATGGACTCTCTTCACCGTATCCATTGAATGATATATAGTATGGTATCTAATGGACATGGTAGATAGTGTGGTGTGTAACAAACAAGGGAAGATGGTGCACTAGCAACAATGGATAGTGTGTCGGGTGGATATCACTCACCCATGTTGTTGAGGGGTCTCAACAAAGGAAAGTATTAAGGACTCCTAGATTTTAATGATTGGTTGTTCAAAAACATGATCAATAAACCTCATTGATGGTTGCAATGTTGGATTACATTAAAGCTTCAAATTTTCGTGACGGATCTCAATGATGGAAAATATTAAAATCCCCATAGGTTTTCCTTTATTGCTTTTCTAAAACACGAATCTATAGTGTATCATTATACTAATACAAGAGAAATCACTATCGTCTTGAAAGCATGAATGGGTAGGTATGAACCATGAATTGGAAATTCTTACCCACTCGACAAAAGATAAATGATTACATGTACAAAACCATGAAAGGACGTGTAGTAACCATTAATGGGAGGGGAAATTCATGATCGCATCCTAACATAATGATTTTAGGTACGAAATCATTGGGATCTTGTGAGGGCCATATTCTTTTTCCTCAACTAAGGTGCCAAGATTGTGGAATATTTTGAGGGAAAGAATATTGTAAGTTGATATAAATAACATCAATCACAATGCGAGTATTATGGAATTTCACCCTAAGAGTGTAATGATTTGCATTTGTAAATGTGTGATTTTTTTGTGATACCAAGTCAATGCAACGACCATATAATAGGGTTACATGTGAGCCCATATAAATTTGACTTGCAATGCTTGTGGAGAGACTATCACATGGCAAAGTCATGATATGATAGATGTGTAATAAATCATGCAACACCACACTATGTTCGATGATGGCTATCCCCACTAGGATTAAACTAGTGAGGATAACTATCGTTGAACACATTGTGAATTTTTATGATTTATATTTTACCCACGGTCCAATGACCCATCCTTGTGGTTGTATTCCAACAATTGTTGTAAGTCAAATTTTTATGGGGTAGCATGCAACGCTATGATATCAGATATTATTTTTGGGATTAACTGCGTAGTGTAAGTCATTAATCT
>CBVK0100223099.1:0-10114 GCA_900067695.1 Picea abies | reverse complement strand
AGGTCAAACACTTGAACAATCCATTGATCAAGAGACATTGATGTATTCCCAACTGTCAATGGAGAGAGAACCTCCCACTGATGACTACAAGACTCTAGGTACTCATAGGACTCTAGGCCTCATTTCTAGAATAGATGGGTTAAAGTCAATGGAAGCAGACCCATTGAAAGGAGAGCATTGAGGGATCTCTCATCAATCAGCACGAGGTACAAATAAGTATCTTGATGATTTGGAGGAACTCAGATGAAGAACATGTTCATGAACCAATAAACATGTGCATATTTAGCATGCACCAGATGCAAGCAGTGCACAACAAAGACCCTCTGAATAACAGCCAATAAGGAAAACTGTCGACAAAGGCAAGGAAACCACCAATAAGGATAATGGCATCCAAGGCACTACATGACTCCCAATGTGTGAATACATTTCTTGTCATTGAATGCAAGGGAAACTCCCCATTCAACGACCAAGGAGGATATGTTGACTGGTGGGTTCAAGTTTACCTACCCATAGGGACAGTAGGACCAAGGTGCACGGTAGGAATACACTTTCATGTAACCCTGAGACACACTGAGGTTATGGCCAACATGAAAGTTCAAGCGTTCTAAGAAATGGTCGACATAGGTTCATAGACATCCTTTGAACAAGAGCATGAGACATACGGAAGACTCTGGAAACATAGACTTAATGATGAAAATTTGTGATGTGGGAGGCACCAATCAAACTCTCCATAGGGACTGGAAGAGTAACCAGTCGGAGGAGTAAACTCTAAGTAACGCGCTTAGCTTCCTAAGGTCATGCTAAACCCAAAATTTTGATGATAAGTGCACTCAAAATTTTGTTCTATGTTCAAATGAGACACGACTCTTTCCAACATGAGATAATATTATTTTCTCACCCGTCTTTTTTGGTTTTTTCATAGTCAAATGAATGTTATGATACAAAGGAGGAAATGAGTGTTGTGAGTAAGAAACTAGTTTCAACAGTGGAGCATTCCTATTCTTAATGCAAGGAGGTGCATGCATGATATGGACACTCGGGGGAATGTTTCCTGTTGGGGTATAGGGTGTCATGCTGCAAAGGATATAAACAAGGCTTTGTTTGGTTGATGATGCAAATTGCTGAGGTGATAGGCTTATAATGAAAAAGCGAGAATCGATAATAGGATCAATATTGCAAGCAACAAAATGAGATGCAATTAAAACTTAACTCCAAAGAATTTTATTTTTTGTAAATTTAGTATACTTGGTTTGAAAAAGGGTTAAAATGATACAAAATAGACGTCCTTTCAAATCCAATTTATGAGTGTTAAAGAGACAAGTTCACTCAGAAATATTTTTTCTTTTTGAGAGAGTTGGAAAAGAGATTAAATCAGACTCATTGGGAATCCCATAGGTATAGGTCAACATTCTTATGAGTAAGAAATTAGGTTCAAATGCAAAGTCATATTAGCTATAAGCGACTCCTGATCCTATGGAAAAAATCTCTGCATGGGAACCGAATGGCACAGAGGTTCTAAATAGGACACCCATGTTTGGTAAGTCTCTACCATTCAATAATGACACTTCTAGTAGCAGAAAGAAGGTTATTTGTCGCTAATAAATGGGTTCATACCTAATGCATATGGATCGCATTCATAGGATAATGCAAAATGCAAGAATGGGGTGATGATCTATCATATATGTTGGTCAATACCTGCCAAAGTCATGAACATGCGACATGACACTAGAAACCACAAGAATCCATAGATAAAACCACCAAAACCAACTCCATCCACTGTACTATTAGTCCACTAGGCCAAAATATTAGGAACAACAATGTAAAGTGGGTAAAATTTTTCTATATATAGTAAGAAATAACTAATTTACCATATCATTTGTATTTTTTACCCAAATAGTGCATTTTGGACCAAATTTTCCCTGATCTTCAACTGTCAATTGTGGGAGCTATGAGTGTCAGAACTGACAATCGTCTAGACCAAGTAAGTTTTCTTTCCCTTCTCTTCATTTCTATTGGTTTAAAATTTTAATTTAGGCTTCACTTCTTGAGTATTTTAGGGTGTAAATTAGAAACTATGGTATACGTGGGTTATAGATCAATGGGTCACGTATACGCATCCCTATACGTGATTTTTATAAAAATATACCACGTATATGAAACCCTATACACGATTGTGTAAACTACAGCTCGTGCACAAGTCCATGTGTTGAATTTTTTAAAATGAGATTGACTCAAAAACTGATTTTAAACTTGTAGGATGGTGATAGAGTGGAGAGAAAGAGAGCATGAAGAGGTTGATGTTGTAGTAGAAAGAGATCTGGGGGCCCAAATGGCATTAAGAAGATGTGGGATATATAAATTTTGGGTTCTCAAAGGCTTGAGGGCTCAAGTGAGACTGCTCCAGATGTTGGTGAACTATTGGGATCCAAATACAGAGGCCTTCCACCTCGATGGGAAATCATTGAGGATTAAAGTCGAGGACATATACTTTCTGATAGGATTGTCACATTGGGGTGAGGTGGTGAACCTCAAATCCCAGGGAGCTGGGAGTGACATGAATATAGAGGACTACATAGCCACTCACTGCATTACAGGGAATGATAAGGTAGGGATCCAACTCTCGATCAGAGCAATCAACAAACTGAATCTCAAGATCATTGTTTTAGCATTGACATGAATCATAGGTTTTACCTCATTGCATCAAGAATCAAGGCCACTTATCTTCTACTTGGTGGAGTGCTTGCGACCCATAGTTTACGATTGGTGCACCTCACTGCTGGCCAACATGAAGACCCAAATGACAAACTACAAACAAGGTAGAAAGAGGAACTTTGGGTTCACATCTATCCTATTTAGTGTTTTCTTTGAGTGGGTTCCAAGATTCGGCCCTAGAGTCAAGATTGTTCTACATGGACCTCACAATCTAGCCATGGAACGGTGGACTAAGGTGATGAGGTGGTTGGCGCGTGGTAGGGTACCAACACCATACAATGACGCATTTTTCTTTTGGTGGCATCAACATATGATATATCTAGATGACTACCCATATGCAGGGATTGATGTCAGAGGAGATCTGTACATGCCATTACCACCAGGTTCTGCCTATGGAGACATAGGTATGAAAACGTTTTTTGAATATTTCATTTTTTTGTATTTTTGTAAAACAGAAAACAAAAATATTTTTTGGATGATGTCAAGTACTAACTACAACATGTATTGTTATATAGACATGGGTCTGCGTAGGCCAGACAGGCTCCCACGAAATTGATAGAGACATCGGGGGGATGAGACAACATGAGGAGACGCTGAGAGAGTGCTTCAAAACGTGCAGGGCAACCTATCTCATTTGACACAAAGAATTCCCAGGTGGTAGGTGTGCCCCATGCTTGGGTGTGACTCTTCCAGCATCTTGCAAATGTCATACTATCTTATCATGACACACATCCGGTGCCATATGTGTAGATGTTGTGGTTATTATATTGATCAATTGTATATGTATTTTGAGGGTGTGAGCCCCAATTTTGTATTATAACACCATATTTTTGGAGATATGAAATATTAAAAACATTGGTCTTCGGCTTTACTTATATTACAATGTGTACATTGGTGAATGTGTTTTTTTTCTTTAGTTATGTGACAAATGCCAATCTAAAACATAATTAGCATATGCATTGGATACATAATTAGAACTTCTAGGTATGTGATTATAAGTAATAAAATCAAAATGTTGTTCCGAAATTCGTACCCATAGGAATCATTAGAGTAGAGTACGGTCTCTCACATGATAACTTTCATTCAACTGACATAATACTAAGTGGGAGTCAAGACGAACTTCTAAAGAAAGAACACCATGTAAAATGACGTCGTGTAAAATCTCTATAACGATGCTATATTGAGTCACATTATTCATTGATGGCCCTAGACAAATGCCACCTGAAGACACCAATTGACCCTCGTGTGATTACACAAGCCAAGTGGTGGAATCCAAGCTCGGTGTATGATGACTAGCACTATCTGTGAATCCTATGTAAAATTTAGACTCTGTTGACATCTTCCAACCAAGGGAAAACTCGATAAACAAGTCGATGAAACATAGGAAAAGATATATACACTAATACACACTATTATAAAAAGAGATACGCCTAAGATTGGGGGATCAAACATAATATATTTTCAAGTAGAGCCCATTTCTGGGCCTAGACATCATATTCCCTTCATAATCTTCCAATTAATAGCCTTATTTTTCTAAGACACGTCGCATGATATAAGGATCATGCCACATGGAGTTGAAATTTTCTACCCCCAACAGTTCTTTGTCTTGATCATACAAGAGGACCTAGTCACCCTCAACGTATTATCGAGGAAAGACAAAATTATCATACTAGACCTTGACACGTCGTTTATTTTATTATATAGTAATAGAGGCATATCGACGCTACTAATATAGTCTCTCTAGGTGTACAAGGTGTTCTTTGAGATTGGAAGTTTTAGGTAGGATCTTAACTTCTAGTCTAAGGGAATGGATTTTGTATTCAATATGAGGGTCGATTCTTGGCCTTTTTTCATATGACCGAGCGAATGCCTAAACTTCTTCAAGTGAACAATCTGCACCGATATATACAGTGTCAATTTTACCAGGAATGAGAGAGATTTCAATCCTGATTGTAGGAGAAATACTTACCATGTTTTGTTCAACATAAATTCCATGCGTATCTAGTGGAACCATAGCTTGCCTGAATATCTCACTCAAGGCAGATCAAAAATCTCCCTGTTCGATCCTAAAAAGCTCTGGGAGGAAGAAAGAGAGATGATGCATATCATCCCATGGCCTATCAGTACCATTCATGGCCTCTAAGATCACTTCATCCGAAAGTAAAGTATCATCGAGGAAATCATGTGATAAATACGATGAAGTACCCCATACGGGCTTGAGAACAAGATCCTCGTCCGTCTGTGAGGAGAGAGGATATGGGTCAGCATAAGAGTCAAGAACAACTTTATATGCTATCTCTACCACTGACAATGGCATTTCCATTCCAAAATGTGATTAACCTTCACAAGACATGGTCGAGGAAGGTAGGGTCCAAGGATCATTGAAATATTAAGTGTGGAAAGGAAGGAACCTCATTGATGAAGCAAACCTACAGGACATGTCATAAATGTGATGAACTGATGCCATGAAATCAAATGTACCCATGAGGGAGGAATACATTTTGACACCAATACCCTCAGTTTTTGGCATTAGGACTAGCATGCATAAAGGATAACTGATCAATTGTCATTATTTTCCCTTCGTGAGGAAAACATAAAGTACAGAAAATGGACGATACAAATTTAGTCATAGAATAATTTTAGTTACACCCTAGTAATAAGTTATATTCAATGGGTGCATCAACCACCTCGACATCCACCTCCACTATCATTCCACCTAACTAGACCAGAAAGGTAGGAATAATACCGTGGGGATGGAAAGAACTACCATCAAATGCGATCAACATAGTCGAATATTGAGAGAGGATTAGAGAGCCAATGGATTTCCAAACATTTAGGGACATCATGCACATTGCAATGCCTTCATCAATAACAATATGTTTGATGGTATAATTTGAGTAATACACATGGATTTGAAAGGCCACATGATAAGGAAATCAAGGATTCACATTTGTGACTTCAAACTTGATAACCTTAGAGCCACACAGGTCTATATCTCCTAACGCAGATAATAAGGAATTCCTATGTGAAGGACATGTCTGGAGCACTTCCAAAGCCAACATCACACAAGGGATTTTACCTAGATCTTAGACAATAGAGTAGTTCTAGGTAGCTATAGCATTAGGGTTGTGGGTAGAGTGTTTCAATACTCCTTTTGGAATATGAGGCAGAGGCTCTTGATTTTTTATTTGCAAAGGTGTTTCTAGAGGAGGGGGAGACTCTTGAACTAGAACAACTTGTGAAGAACTGTAATCGCAAGAATGAGTGGCTACATTAATCTGAGAGTTGACCATATTTACACATAGAAGGTCACCTTCATGAATTGGGGATTTTTGATTCGCACTCCCCGCATTTCCTGCATTAGAGGATCTCTATGCAATGTGATTATTATGAGAAAAAATATTAGTAAGAAAAATGGGTGGTTGAGATAAGAGCCTCGTGACTTCCTCGAGTTTGGGGCATAAGTGGGTAAGTTGATCATCTGTACAAACCTTGCAAGGAAACTTCACCTTCCTCTTCTCTTTCTTTCCCTCACCAACATTATTGTTTGATCTATCATTGTTAATGTTGTCCTTGGGTTTATTATTATTATTATTTCTCCCACCCTTACGATTGTTACCACATCCTTTCCCTTTATTCCCTCTTGGTTGTTGGTTACCATTCATGTTGGTCGACTACTATAACGAATGCACATTCACCGAATGAGTGGGAGTGGAGGACACAAATGAAGCTTTTCCTCCTACACACTAGCTTAGAGACAACTCTTTCAACTGGTTCGTCACCAGGTCTATAGACTTAACATTTTTTGAGCCTACAATGACATCTGCATGAGGCCCGGTCTTTTTTCTAGGGTCGTAGTTAGACCTTTATGCGTCAAGAAGAATTTTGTATAACATCCCATATTGAGAATATATGAGATCTAATTATCGGTATTTAAAAATAGATTCCTCTTCAGATTTTACCCTGGATGTAGAAACATCCTTCGAAATATAGGGCAATAAAGACTTAAGAAACTATTCCAACAGGAACTATGGAGGAATGTAGGATTTTATCAACCTCTTCTATCTATGCCACTCTTAGATGTGATCTGAGATATGGGTGGCTTTGTCCTGGTGGAGGGCCGATAGAATTTCTATGCCGACATCGTAATCAACTGGAAACTGGAAGTGGTTGAGAAAGACTAAAACCATCTGATTAAAATTCGCCTATGTTCCCCCTAGTAGCTCTATGTACCATTTTTTTGCAACCCCTATGATCATGCATTGAAACAGTATTAAACTAATATAATCATTGTTAAGGTATTTGGAGGAGAACCAAAGATGAAAAGTAGTGACGCTATCACCAGGATCTTCACCAATATTTCCCTCAAATTTTGGAATATTCAAAGGAAGCTTGGGGGGGACTGGGGGCCATGAAATATCATGATGCATCGGGTCATTCATTAATCTTGACAATTCTTTAAAATTAATCTTGTCTAGAAAAGGGATTCGGGGTTGCAACATCTGACCCCAAGATCTCGAAAAATATTGATGTTGGGGAATCACATCTCATCCAGGGTTCTGGTATGCACTGTGGCCCTATCCTGGATTTTAAAACCCCCCTCCAAATTGATTCATAAGGGGTTGGTTGGGTACCATTCTAGTGGGAATGTTATAATGAGGTTTGTAAATACTTCCCCCAGCCGGAGTAGCTCCAGGTTGGGGGTTTCCCAAAGTATGAAATTGACATCCCCGGGTGGAAATCTGAAGGATAGATGTGGATTCTTCATGCCAAATGTGTTGGTCGGAATTAGTGTGGAGGAGGTAGGTGTAAAGGACAGAACATAAGAATCATCTTGTCTGCCTGGTTGATTACTCCATCCAGGACCATTAATACTAGGATTAGACCCAAGATGAAAATGAGGTTGGCTTTCAACCATAGGAGTCATTTGGGGAATATGAGCTCCACCAAACGAGATTGGAATATGCATAGTATCCATGCCCCAAAGTACAATACTATGATTTTCATTATTTGCTAGAATGGAAGACAAAAGTTTTGATGTCATATTTAGCATACCAAAAGAGAAAAGGTTAGAGACCGAAGGAATGTACTAAGCATTATAGCCCAGTGAACCAAAAAGAGACCCAAAATGGTTCGTTACTATGGGTTCAGTACTAACCATAGGCTGGACATGAGTGATGAAAAGAACCTCTGACATTACAACCATAGTGGTTGAAGGCATAAAAGAAGTTCCATTAACAACGGTAGGTATGGGAGTCGAAGGACTCACAATATATTTATAACTCGATTCAGTACTCATACTTGTATGATGACAAGTATGGTAGGTGGATGTCTGTGTACCACTTTTCATAACTTTGCACCTTTTAGAAAGAAAAGACTCAAGATGAGGTGGTAATTTTAACAACCAGTGAGACCTATGAGGAAGCTGGTCTGGCTCCATGATGAATCAAGACTAGAGATATATAAAAAATATCCTAAGGCCAACTAACAATCAAATACCACACCAAAATAAACAAAAAGACCAATATGCACACAAACAAAATATAGTGGTTGAAAAGGGGCCTCCCTCACTAGAGTAGGTATTCATCGCCCAATAGGGTCCTGAGACTCCCTTCAAAAGATCAGAGATATTTGAATCAGTTATAAGGGCCCTCGTGGGCTTAAGAGAATAGTTGGTCAGATCCCCCCAAAAAGGTAAACATGATCAGAGGTATCAGAATCAGTTATAAGGGCCCTCATGGGCTTAAGAGAAAAGTTGGTCAGATCCCCCTAGATAGGTAATCCTTCATAATGCTTTTTTGTTTTCCAACCCTTATCTAACTCAAGGTACCTGTAGAATAACCACTGCAAGTAACCTATGTGACTACCTATGTCAAGAAACTAAAGCCACCACAATATAATCAATGCATAGGAGAATAGTTGTAAGTCATGTCCACTATATGGGTAGGGTAACAAGGCCTAAAATATTGAAAGAACTGCCTCTCACATAGGTAAAGGTACTAGAAAGAACCCCATATATGAATAGATCCCCAGAAATATATCTGATGCTAAGAAGGTATTAGAGGGATATCTCTACAACCAACTTTGTGTGACCTCTTTCTTAACTGAGCAAAGCCTCCTGACATCACTATTTATACAATGGATTTCACCACTCCCTTAGTTAGACACATATGATGAGTTTAATATACTTGGAGAAGTCTACTCACAAAATCTTATTCCAAGGCTCTATATATTAAGCTAGTTTGTGTACCCTAAAAAATAAAATTGTTTCTAATCAGTTTTAAATTAATCAATGTTACTTTTAATGGATTTGTTTACTAAAGAGATGTGATTGTGAAACTGATGATGTTATGACTTAGCAAATAAAAGAAATGAATATGAACATAAATATAAGTCATGAACTTCAATTATCAAAATATGTTAATCTTTTTAAAATGCAACTTTCAATTCAACTTTGCAATTTCAATAAGATGCAATCTTTCTATACATGTATCAAGATGAATAATAAACAACCCAAAAGATTAAATGCCAGAATGCAAAATGTATGTTTTTGTATTTTCAATATAAAGAAATGAAAATGCAAGGAATGAACAACAACTTGATATATCGACCCTACTATAAGAAAAAAAAGACAAACCAAGAAGGATACAAAGAAGCAAAGACCCATCCAAAGATGTAAGGACAATCAATGAAAACTATGATGAGAAAGAAAAACTACCCAAAAATTCAACCAAAGAAAGGTTTCCTATCACTCTGCAGTCACTCAACAGTTATGACAGAGACCCAAGAAGACTCAACAACTATCAAAACTCACCCAACAAACACCAAACTCATCAATCAAGAAAACAAAATTGATGTACGCGACTATTTAATAAAAAACAGCATATGTAAGCGCCCTATAGAATGACATTTTTCATATGTACATGCTTGTCAAGGGAAAAACCACATATATGTATTAAAACACTGTTAGGTTAAGGATAAGGCCAAGAAACTCATATTCAAAATGAAAATAGGTTATCAATCAATCAAAAAACAAGGAAACTCAACCTAATCAAGAGCAATCAAAGGAGAAAAAACACTCCAAACCCAAAAAAGAAGATTCAATCCCCAGTAGGGTCACTAATTCTGTTATCATGAAAATCACTCTATGGCATGGGGTAAACCCAAAAATACGAAATGACTATAGAAATCAACTATAATCTCAAGTATTCTATATAAACGAAAAATGCTAACAAGACAAGATAAAGATCCTACCTCATCCAGACGTTCAATGAAGACCATCATTGAGCACTTAACTTAAAGCTTTATACCTGCAACTTGTCCTCCGCAACCAAGATACACAAGCATATGGTGATAATATATATTGTTAGCACATATAATAGCATAATCCATCAACATTCAT
>CBVK0100223097.1:0-10661 GCA_900067695.1 Picea abies | reverse complement strand
CATGCCATCAATAAATTTCATCATTATATAACAGGCTATCCAGTTATTCTGTATATTGATCATTCCTCTATTAAATATCTAGCTAATAAGCCTATTACTAATGGATGGGTTACTTGGTGGTTATTTTTATTGTAGGAATTTGACATCACCATCAAACATTGACCCAGAAGAGAGAATCTTGTTGCAGACTTCTTATCTTGCATATCGAAAACAGATGATTCCTTGACAATTGAAGATCAATTTCTAGACGAGCATCTGTTTTCTGTCACTACTAAGCCACCTTGGTACGTTGATATAGAAAATTATCTGGAAGCTAGGAAACTACCATTACATATATCATCAAGAGAAATAAAAGTGATTGTCCAGCATAGCACATGATTCATATGTATTGGTGGATGTCTCTTCCACACATGGGCTGATCTCCAAATTTACGGATGTGTAGGAGATGACGAAATCTATGACAGACTGAAGGAAAGTCATGATGAGCCCTGTGGCAGACATTCTGCAGACCGTAGGACTGGGCATAAGATTTTACAGATGGGTTATTATTGACCCTTAATATTTAGAGATGCAAAGAAATATTTCCATACCTACGATATTTGTCAACAGATGGGTCGAACAGGTCAAGCCTATGAAATTCCCCTGCAAGCAAAAGTAGTCTTAAAACCATTTAAGAGATGGGCACTAGACTTCATTGGCCCCTTCAATCCAAAATCAAATTAGAAGGCCTATAGTTTAATTGCAAAAAACTACATGATCAAATGGGTAGAGGCAGAAGCCTTACCAAACGCAACAGAAGAGGTAGTCATTAAATTTAAATTCAAATTATATGTATGCTATGGAATACCCAGGGAAGTAATTACTAACAGGGGGTCACAATTTATAGCTCATATAATCATGACCACCCTGAAAAATTATCATATTAAACACAGAGTTACTTCTCCATGCCACCCACAAGAAAACAGACAAGCAGAAAGCAACAATAATGTCTTGGGGGAAATTTTGACAAAAACTGTCTCAATGAACTGACACAATTGGGCTATTGAGCTCCCAAATGCCTTATGGGATTATCGTACAGCATGGTGTAACACCACTGGCTACTCTCCTTATCATTTATTCTATGGAAAAGAACCTATCTTTCCAATCGAGTTTGAGATCAAGACTCTAAGGATGGCCTAGGAGATTGGATTGTATCTTACAGAGGCACATAAATAGCACCTATGGTAGCTCAATGAGTTGGATGAATCCTGCCTTTCCACCTTGGAGCACACATCGGTGATTCAACAATAGAGAGAGAACTAGCATGATAAACATATCAAGAAGAAATCCTTCAAGAAAGGTGATTGGGTGCTTCTCTATGATTCCATATTTCAGGATTTTCTTGAAAAATTACAAACAAGGTGGTTGGGACCATATGAAATTAATGAATTTCATGATAATGGCACCGTCACTTTAATTACCATTGATGGGTTTGGGTCTCCCTTTCTAGTAAATGGACACCGACTACGACTCTACCATCAACCGCCTTCAAAATAATCCTTCTACCAAGAAGTAAGTAAGGACCCTACTGTTTAGATTTTGGTTGGATGGGAAGGTAACCCAGCCACCTCAACTCCATAAAATGTTGAATTTTTTTTAACACTGTACATATTGTATATAGCTTCTTTGTAGATCTAAATGAGATTTTATTTTTATTTTCATTTTTTTAGAAAAAGTCACTAGAGAGAATATGAACTAGAAAAGATGACTTTAATGAATATAATTAAACACTCTTTTATGTTCCTTGTTATTATCTCACTTTGCAAAAATCTAGTAAATATAAACACTGTTTTTACAAGAAAATGAACATGACTATAGACCATCCAATACTTTGGTTATTGCATAAATTTACCCATAGAAATTGAATGAATTTAGTTGATGACTAATCAACTATAGATTCACCAAAACAAAAATGTCTATGGGAGTTTTAATCACTTAATTAGATGTGTAAAAATTTGAACATCATCGATCTTGTTCATTTAAAATGAAATAATTGTCATTCCTTTGAAAGAAACAATTGTTGTTACCTTCGCATGATCACTGATTCCTTTACAAACGATTTTTGTTCCTTTGACAAGAACGACTGATGCTCCCTTCGTAAGTAACCCGAAATAACGATTGTTGTTCCTTCTGTCACACTATTGTTCCCCTTATAATGCATGTTGTTCCTTTTTCAATAGTGTTGTCCATTCGAAAGGAACAACTTATGTTCATTTCACGATTTTTTTCTTATTGTTGTTCCTTTCTCAAAACATGTCATTGTTATGTTAGTCACTCCTTTGGGTATGACCTTCACTGATTCCTTTTTCATCAACACTAGTTCTAATTTGTCATTTAGTGTGGATCATTTAACATACCTTAGTAATCTATTTTTGGATTAATTTCTCTGAATCATCTTAAAAATTGTTCACAATTCATTAACCACCATAATTTGTTTCTTCCCCCTATATACCTACATATACTTGAATGATAATTGCTTTCATATCATAATAAGGAATATTAAATACATTTGTACTTGTGATTCTTACACTTCTTATGCCATCCCTCCCTCTTAAGGAGTAGATGAGCCCCCCTTGATAGAGCTTACCAAAAAATAAAAAATAAAATCAAAATTTTTAACAAAGTAATAAAATTCTTCCATCAAAGAATAAGGGGTCTCATCACGAGCCAACCTACCATGATCATAAGATAATAACATAAGTGACATTCCCACTATGGCCACCACACTAGGGCAATGGCCTTTGGAATTTTTTTTATGTCAAAGGACAAGAGGTCTCATCACGAGCCAACTTGTTCACTTAGGTCACGATCTAGTGAGTGGGATTATCATCATATGGCTACAAAATCTGGATAATGGTCTTTTTCAAAGAAGATATTTTAAACTATTTATTAAGGATACATGCTCATCTATGGGTTAAAAGGCAACCCTGTCAAGGCTATGGATGTTTGGTGGCAGCAATTGCTCTGCCTGTGGTATCGAAGTTTACCTTAAAGTACGCCAAGTTTTAGTGTGTTTTTAGATTTCCTTTTCTAAACAATGAGGCCATCAATCCGATTATATCCAATAAACAAGGGAAAGTAACAACGTTATGATATGTGGAACATTTTAAACATATGAACAAATTTAAAATCATTCGGAATCTTTTTCCTCAAAGGGTTTCTAACATGGGTATAATAATTCAAAATTCCCACACAAAGTGATGATTACCATAAGTATCGTTAAAGTGATTTTTGAAAACTTATTAATGGTTGTCTTTTTCCAGCGGCAACGACGGCATAGCAATCACACCTGACAAGAACTCCCTGGCATTATTACACTCGTACATTTAATGGTCGAGGTCGATCTTTCCATTTATGGGGGGTAGTTGCTCGACGCATTTACCGATAGATTTCAATGAGTGCAATAAATACAAAAAATTTGCATTTTTATATATACACAATGTTGTTCTATATTTTTTATTTTTGTTGTTTCAAAAATTGGTTGAGTTAAGCTGCGAAAAGGAATGTTAGTCATCATCACTTTCTTACAGAAATATGGGAGGTCAAAATGTGCATCGGGAACCAACATTACTGTAGGTAATTGAGCAGGCAAGAGAAATCCTACACCATATAGGGTGGGAAGAGTACTTCAACCGATTGCAAGGATATGATACATACATCACAATTGAATTCTTCCAGAAACTACAGGGAGAAACCTCCATGGTTCGAGATATACACATTCTAGTCACTCAGTAAATTGTAGCAGAGGTTACATGACTTCCTAACACAGGCATACAATGGATTGGAATATATACAACGCTTAAATAAGATGTAGAATCTTTCGGATACCCTAGAGAGGAATTGGATAAAAAGGGAAAGGGACTTAACCCTATCACTCTCAACAAACCCTAGAAAGACCTGGTAGGTGTAATATAGAGGTATATCACCTGCAACGGAAGGTATGATGTGATCCGGCCATGCCACCTCAAACTACTAGCAGCACTCAAAAAATGGTTAGTAATCAATTTACCTATTTTCTAAATGTTATATTACATGAGGTCTCTATAAGAACACAAAAGGAAAAATATCTCATTAATATCATTAGCCACCATGGATTGGTAAAATTAATAATAAATAGGGCCCTGAGTCAAACTCAAATAACATGGGGCAATCTTATTGAGGCCAATAGGCCACTACAATTGGAACAACCTGAATTAAATCACGAAGACCCAACCCAGGGAATTGAAGTAGCATAGGAAGGGGAAGCCACTGCCCAAATGGAAATTCCACCTCCCCAACCTAAATTCAAGGCTTACCCCAACCAATGGGAAGAGACTCAGACCTCACAAGAAAGGGCATCAACGAGAAAGGGAAAAATAATAATTGTTGTTTCTAAATCCCCCATTGAGAGGAAAAGAAGAAGAGGATGGAAAATACACCCTGAAGAAATCTAGGAAATGATAGAACATCTTGATGAAACACAGGAGATAACATAGACATAACAAAACCCACAAGGAAACAGTCATGAAGATACCCAGCCAACATTGGGACACCTCACATAACAGTTTTTTGAAATCTATGAGGTAGAGATAGCTAAGGTTCTAGGGATTTTAGGGACCTCAATTAAAAAAGACACAAATAAGGCAGAAGAATAACAAGTGTCAGCTTCCTCTTCAAACCCTATTACATTGAGATGTCATTCTCAGAGGATACATCACAAACAGAACCTCATAATGAGGTAAATACCCCGGCAATGAAAGCAAAAGAAACAAAGGATATAGCACAAGTAGAACCTCATACTGAGGTAAATACCTCAGAAATGTAAGAAGAATAAAAAAAGGAACAAATATTGACTGATCGGGGTAAGGAAAACCCTGAGAGTTCACAAAAACAGAAATCAAGAAAAAGCCACAACAGAATCAGAAGGTTAAAATAGGAGAACAAGCTATTGAAGAGAAGGGTTAAAATGATTAAAGTGTTAAAGCAAAAAGTTGGCAAACTCAAGGAAATTATTAAAGAATTAAGAAAACAATTAGAGAAAGCCGGCAAAGATCATGAAAGAAGGAATACAAAAAAGACATCGAACACATGGAAGGAACCCTCTTCCTAGGAGGCCAGTCCAAACAAGTTTTGTAGGAACACAGACATAACTGCATATCCTTGAAGAG
The DNA here is from genome assembly GCA_900067695.1 of Picea abies. Classification (NCBI taxonomy): domain Eukaryota; kingdom Viridiplantae; phylum Streptophyta; class Pinopsida; order Pinales; family Pinaceae; genus Picea; species Picea abies. The sequence goes on along the minus strand of CBVK0100223097.1, from coordinate 5,475 downwards.
ATAGCAGAAATGGAACTTCAGACTGAGATTACAACAACAGAAAGGGAAGTTGTTCGAAATGAAGAGGAGATTCCTTTGGAAGCATATGAAACAGAGGCTCAAACATAAATTCTAGAAGGAGCAGCTGCTCAACCTAAGGAAGTGATTTATACTCCTCTGGAGACCACAGATGAAGAACCTCAGACAATAGTCCCAACAATAAAAGAAGAAACCTGTTAGACTGAAGAAACATCTCAGTTTCGGGAACAGAGTGCCATCATTGATAGACTAGAAGAAGATTTGGTACAAGCCCAACAAGCCTTGAATCAAACTAGAGATGAAATGGTGACCATGGAAGAGCACCAAAGAGTTGTTAAACAACTTCAAGCCATGTCAGCTACGAAAAATGAGACCTATGCCGAATTGACCAAGGCTCAAGGGAGGACAAAGAAAGTACAAGGTCAATTGGAAAAATCTTTGGAGCAAATCAAATAGATTTGTGATGTCTACACTGATGCAATAGATTGCAGAGCTCCTGCTACAAATTATACTTTTTTTTTATTAGAATGTTACCCATTGCTAAGGGTGAAAGATATTTGAGTAGGTAAACCGATTAAATTCACCATTATCTCTGAGCTTGTGTCATGTTTTAGAGAGTAGGAAGAGAAGGTACAATATTTTCTATGCGAGCTATACTTCCATAACTTCATTTTGGAAGACAAAAGTAAAGATAATCCTAGTCCTTTTGTTGGAGACATACAACTTCAAGCATTCCTATCCTTCACTAAAAATCAAATCAGGTGGGCTAAATCTCACAAAACTTTCATGAAGAGAGAAACTGGGTTAGATATTTGGATTAGAGGGGAACCACCAAAATATTTTCTAGCCATCATGCGACATAGGACATTCATGAAAAGGGAAAGGGTGAGAGGCTCTTTAGGTCCTATTCACCAACATGCTATATGAACAGGCATGACATATTTTAGGGAACTCAAAGAAGAAGCCCTTGCTGGCTCCAAGTTAAGATGGGATGCCTCCCCAAATGAAGTAAAGATTAGGGAACCCTTTGGTTTCAAGAATTTCTTTGCAGCTACCTTCAGAATAGAAAGATATGCCAGAATGATCCAGGAATAAGGACCTGCCTGGATTGGGTGTAGATATAATACCCCTATTATCTAGTTTCCTCTAGAGGATTACCAGAGAGATTATCAAATTAATATAAAGAGGGAAGACACTTCTTTTGGATAACTCAAACATAATAATGGGTTTAGGGCACCTGGTGAACCAACTTTTCCTCCTTACAACATCATTTCTTTATAGGTAAGAACTTAGCTTGCATGAGGACATGCAAGAAGGTAAGATGGGGGGTATGTTGGGTTGTGAAAAAGGTACAAATATCCTCCTTATTATCATGGTTTATGATATAATCTTAATTGAATTTTCTGTTAATTAGGAATAATTAGGATATAAAATGATTAAAATGTCTTCTAATAATTAGGATATAAAATGATTAAAATGTCTTCTAGAAATATTATTGAGTAATGATAGATAAATTCTGATATTTGGTTGGAATTGTTTGATTTTAACATAGGAATGAATAAATATTGTCAAACCCAAGATAGTTAAGGAGATTTTGAGGATACGAAGACTGTTGAATTTTGAAGACATGAGATGCAAAGCAGTTTGGAGAAAGATTGATTCCATATTTTGTAAACCTTATAAATAGTAAAAGCGGTCCTGAGGATCTCTCAATCCTCAGGATAGCTTAATTTACCCAAATTATTGTAATATATAAAGGATAATGAATCCTAAAAAGGATCATCACATAATTATTATCTCAAAAACATTCAGAATTCGGAATTGCTTTGCGCAAGTAGTTTTTGTAGATGTTGCACCAGTTATGGAGTTAATAGAAGCTTTAAGTGTTTTCATCATTTTTTCATTCTGAGTTTTTAGCAGCAGTGCTTCTGAGGACCAAGGGCCTAGTCTGAAGGAGTTACTGTCTCAATTTGTAATTGTATCAGTTTGATTTCTGTTTTGTGCTTTAAATCTCTCTTGCAATAGTTAAGATAAATGCATATGTGTGTTAATGTTTTCATGTTGTTTGCTTACAAAATATTGTTGTTATCGATTGTTGTTCCAGTTTACATTTTTGTAGTTTACTGCTTGACAATTCCTCTCATTTTCACATGCACTGTTCCTTTTCGCTTAAATTAACATTTGTTGTCCCTTTCACTTAAATTAGCATTTGTTGTCCCTTTCTCTTAGTTTAGTATTTGTTGTTCCTTTTCGCTCAATTAGCATTTGCTGTTCTTTCCATTTACTGTTATTTTCTCAATTTACAATACTCAACTATTTATTTCCAGCAGATTAGATAGTCATCAATGGATTAGTTTATTAATATTTTCCATAGATTCAATTACTGTTTCTTAATTAGATCAATTTAGCAATTTAATTCATGATTTTAATTCATAGCACATTATAGATCAAATTTCAATGTTGTTACGTAATATCTTAGTTTTATAAGTTTAATGAATGTGTGAGGAACTTGATTGTTGATAAAATATTCCCCTCATTCCCATGATTTATGATATAATCTTGATTGACTTTTATGTTAGTTAGGGATAAAATAGGATAGAAAATGATTAAAATGCCTTTGAGAAATACTATTGAGTTATATTTTATAAATACTAAAATATGGTTGGAATTTTTTTATTTTGTTATAGGAATGGGTAAATTTTGGTAAACCCATGATAGTTGAAGAGATTCAAACATACGTAAACTATTGAAGGTTAAAGATATTGGGCGCAAAGAAGTTTCAAGAGAAATTAGTTCTCTATTTTGTAAAGATCATAAATAGTAATAGCGATCCTGAGGATCTCTCGATCCTCAGGATAACTTAATTTACCCATATTTTTTAATATATAAAGGGTAGTGGATCCTGGAAAGGATCATCTAAGAATTTTATCCAAGCATTCATAATTTAGAATTACTGTGCATGAGCAGTTTCTGTAAATGTTGTGTCAGTTATGGGATTAATAAAAGCTTTGAATGTTTTCATCATTTTTGCATACGGAGTTTCTAGCAGCAGTGCTTCTGAGGACCAAGGACCCAGTGTCCAGGAGTTATTTTCTCAATCTGTAATTATATCAGTTAGATTTATGTTCTGTGCTTTGAATCTCTTTCGCAATAGTTAAAATAGATGCATAAGTGTGTTGACAATTTTATGTTGTTGTCTGCAGGAGATAGATGTTTCAATTGAATATTATTGATTATTTTTTCGGTCCCCATTGCTATATTTTACTGCTTGACATTTCCTCTCATGTTCACATGTGTTGTTACTTTCAATTAAATTAGCAATTTATGTTCCTTTCAATTAAATTATCATTTGATCTTCCTTTCACTTAGTTTAGTATCTGTTGTTGCTTTCTGCTCAATTAACATTTGTTGTCGCTTTCTGCTCAATTAACATTTTTTGTTCCTTCCCTTTACTATTCTTTTCCTGATTTACAACATTCAGTCATTTCTTTCTAGCAAATTAGATAATCATCAATAGATCAGTTTAATAAGCTTTTCATAGATTCAATTCCTATTTTTTAATTAGATCAATTAAACAATTCAATTCCTACTATTAATTCATAGCATGTTATAGATCAGATTTCAATCCCATTCAGTAAGATCTTAGTTTCATAAGTTTAATGAATATGTGAGGAACTTGATTGTTGATAAACTTGTATTTTCTTTAACTACGCGATTTTAGCCTCTACGATCTATCTGCATAGACTTTGTCGATATTCTTGAAATAAAAGATGAATCCTCGGGTTGATTAATTAATGTTAAACTAAGGCCTTTTTTAGGACATCTTTAGAGCCCAACAATTTATTTGACGTATCTGAAGACCTAGAAAGAAGGATAGTTCTCTGAGTAATGACATTTCAAATTCATTCTGCATGTCCTTTGCAAATTTCTGGCTTACCTTGTCATTAGTACTTCCAAAAAAGATATCATCAACATAAATTTCAACTAATAAAATACTACCTTGAGTTACCTTGATGTAGAGGTTGTTGTCTGCAGTTCCTTTCCATAGATCGTAGGGAGTTTTGTCACTTTTGTTTATGAGCATTATTATGTTTACTCAAACTTTGCAAGATTCTCATAGGATGGTTCTCTAGTTTGTCTCAAATACTACATAACCTCCCCTTATCTATTATTCATATAATTTGGGAGTATCTAAGCCAGATGGCTCATAAAAATTCTTGCTCTGATGTGTATTCATCATCATATTCATTGGTAGATTCATCATCTCTCTAAGCTCTGACTTATTTTCTTCTATCTGTGGATTCGTCTCTCACTATAGTGACTAAAAGTACAATCTCTTGAACCTGTTCCTTATTTACCTATCCTTCTTCTCTTTTAGTTATTTTCCAAACTTTTTTGTATCCCTCATCTTTCCTTTTCTTTGTAGAATTTTCTTCATATCATTTTATTTCCAGTCTTGCAATCTCTGGGACTTGGTCTTTGTTTACATGTTCTTCATGTTTTGAACAACCACTGTCAACATACCAACCACGCTTATTTTGATTATCTTGTAGAGAGTGTGCATTCTTCATTTCTATATTGATTCTTCTTTCTTATCCATGTTCTCTTCTAAGGCTCTTGTCTATGACCATTCTTGTTCTGTTGTGGTTCTCTAGGAGGAACTATCATTCTACAATCTTTGGCCATGTTTCCAATGATATTGCACTTGTGTCATTCCACTTCAGTGCTCAATGATTCAAACCTGTTGTAGCTTATTCTTCGTGTTTCACTAGAGCTTCTTGGATAACCATTTTTTGTATTTCTTTCAAAGTTGTTTATGTTTCTTCTATTATCTCTACAACGTATATCTTTATGTCCAAAATTATTGCATGCATAACATAAACCAAAAAATATATTTTGATACCTGGGAGTTGAAGATCTTCTGAAAGGTTTTAATATTATGAATAGTTCTTCTTCCTGAGGCCTATTTGTTTATGTCAGTCAATGATTCTAAAATATGAATCTTCTTGGTGGAGGAGTGTCCTTGTAATCTTCTTGGTAGGTCTTCTTATCCCTTTTGATTGTTTCTGCATAAATTTTTCGATATGTTTCATGTTATGTTTCTTTGAATATTGATCCCTTTTCTGTCTGATTGTATCCAAGTCTGAACTTGTCATGATTGGGCATTTGACTTCTGATAATGTCATCCAAAACTTTTGAGTTGTTTTGTATATTTTTCTTTTGAAGATCCTTTCTCAGTGTGACAATCTCTAGTTCCAACTTCCCAATGATCTTGTCTATTTATTCTAATAGTTCTTTGAGTGGTTCTTCAATTCTTTTATATTCTTCTATTTGAATCTCCCATTCCGCGATGATCTACTCTAGTTCTTGAGTGTCTTCCTTCTTTTCTAGTTCTTCTTGTAGCTTTTTGTTTTTCCTCTTTTCTCTTCTTATAACTTCTATGGCAGTCAACAATTC
>CBVK0100223064.1:0-11679 GCA_900067695.1 Picea abies | reverse complement strand
AAGAAAATGTTTAAGGAAGGAGATCTAGTATTGCTCTACGACAACAAGTCATTTCAACATCTGGGGAAGCTCAGAATGCATTGGTTAGGACCATACGAGGTAAAATATGTAACATATGGAGGATCTGTACAGTTAAAAAATTTAGCAGGTGCAGACCTAAGAGGAATGATCAATGGGAGTTGACTAAATTTGTACAAGGACAGTCGACCACCCACCGCACAGTAAAAAGAAAAAAGGAAATCGGACTAAAAATCACGCAGCACGTTAGAGAGAGAAAGGCCACATGACGTTTGAAACATAAATTTAGCAAATTCAAGGACAACGATTACATACCAAATAAAAACAAGCAGGAAACGAAAAGCCGACAAAAGCAGTATGATAGGACAACACTAAGTGAAATTAAAGCACGACAAGGACTGAGGGAACATCACATTAAATGTGCCAACTGAAGATGGAAAAGAAAGCGTAATGGAAAGTACAAAACCGCCACAGATGCATTGAACCCACATTTATGGTGCATTAATCACATCATGGAGGAAGCATCCTTGACAATATTCATGACAAGCCCATACAACACGCGAGCACAGGAGAAACTGGTCTATTTGCAAAAGGAGAATAGAAAGAGAGAAATAGTAGCCAGAAAAAATAGAGAGAGACTACAGAGCTCACCAAAGTCATTGGAACTCAACAAATGTTTGACAGTCATCACTATGGAGCCACCGAAGCCAGCAGAACTAGGCTAGACATCCAGACCAACCAGGGTTCAAACTAGGTCACGAGGACCATTGGAATAAAAGGAACAACAGGAGTTGGAGATCGTTGATATCGACGAGATCCCATCCCCAGAGGCGATACCAATAAACCCTACAATGATACTGGAAGAGATTCAACAGCCACAAGTAGGGTCCATGAAAGAGGATACATGAGTAGCAGCATAGGAGCCTTAGAATGAGGAAGAGGAAACCCAACAGGAAGTGCAACCAGAAAGCACTCAAGCAGTCGTGGAAGTTAACATAATGACATAGAATCTAGGAGAAGTAGTGCAACTAGATGAGTCACAAGCACCTAGCCTAGGTCAACCAATAGAGGAGATCACTGGAAATATCTTGACTTGGCCAGAATGGCTGATGGGGGAACAATCAGAAGTTGCTGGAAGTTCTAACTAGCCACCACAGTAGGAAGATAGAGTTCAGATATTGAGCTCACCTTGAAAGAAACCTGTAGTAGAAATTGTGCTACCATGCATACCAGATGGAGTATAGGTAGAACCACAACTACTGGTATTTCATGCTATTTATGAAGTGTGTGCCTTGGTAGAGGACTGACTATCAACTGATCACAGGGCATCTATACAAGATGGGCATAGATAGAATTTTACGAAGGTATGTATTAGAGCACGAATGACCAAGAATTTTAGTAGAATCCCATGAGGGAATAGCAGGAGGGCATTATGAAGGAAAATATACCACACATAAGGTACTACCCATAGGACTATGGTGGCCAATGATCCACAGAACCTCGAAAGAGTACTACCAGTGATGTGATGTCTGTCAAAGGGTAGGCAAACCCAACAGAAGTGAAGAGATGCCACTACAACCACAAGTAACATTACAACCATTTGAAAAATGGGCAATAGACTTTGTGGGACATTTTAACCCACCAACCAGAAGAATAGGGGAAAGATACATCATCACCACGAAGGAATACCTAACAATATGGGCAGAAGCTGCACCAGTAAAATGCTGCAGCGTAGAGATAATTGCACACTTCTTATTTGAACAAGTAATCACCAGATTCGGGTGCCCAAGAGTTTTGATGAGTGACCAAGGCACGCACTTCATAAAAAACACCATATGTGTGATTCTCGAAGAGTTGGAAGTTCATCATCAGAAGAGCATACCATATCATTCACAGGAAAATAACACAGTAGAAGCCTTCAAAAAAATTCTTGAAAACACACTAGCAAAGATCTGGAACATCAACAGAGATGATTGGGACCTCAAAGTACCAACAATATTATGGGCATATAGGATGACATGAAAAAATTTGACAGGTAACATACCATTCAAACTAGTTTATGGCCAAGAAGTAGTAGTGCCATTAGAAGTTTTAGTACCCAGCTTACACATAACAACTATCACACAAATGACAGAACGAGGCCCAATAGAAGAAAGACTGAATCAAATAATTTCAATGGAGGAAGATCAAATCCTGGCAGGATTCCATCAACAAGTGAAGAAATCTAGAGACAAACCTTGGCACGATGGACACATTAAGAAGAATATGTTCAAGGAAGGATATCTAGTATTGCTCTATGACAACAAATCATTTCAGCACCCAGGAAAGATGAGAATGCATTGGTTAGGACCAACAAATCATTTCAGCACCCAGGAAAGATGAGAATGCATTGGTTAGGACCCTCCTAAGTCAAATGTGTAACAAATGGAGGAGTTGTACAGTTAAGAGTCTTACCAGGCACAAACCTCAGTGTAATGATCAACGAGAGCCAATTGAGGCTATACAAGGATAGTCGACCACCCACCGCGCAATAAAAAAAAATGAAAAGTGCGAAGCACTCCAGAAATAGAAAGGTCGCATACCATTTGAAACACGAATGAAACAAAGACAAGGATAACAATCATATCAAAAAGGGAAACAAGAGGGAAAAGGAAAGTAGGAAAAAGCAGTATGATAGGAAAACACGAGATGAAATTAAAGCACGACAAGGACTGATGGAACATCACAATAAACAAGCCAACTGGAAACGACAGAGTAAGCATAATGGAAAGTATGAAACTTCCACAAATGCATTGAACCCACAATTATGGTGCATTAATCTCATCATGGAGGAAGCGTCCTCGACAAGCTTCATGACAATCCCATACAATACGCGAGCATGGGAGTGACTAGTCTATTCATGAAAGAAGAACAGGGAGAGATAAATAACAGCCACAACAAACAGAGTGAGACCAAATATCTCACCGAAGCCATTCGAACCCAAAAAAAATTCAACAATCACCATTATGGCATCTTCGAAGCCAGCATAACCCAACCAGATCATTAGATCGACCAGGGTTCAAACTAGGTCACGAGGACCACTGGAATAAAATGAGCAGCAACATCCGAATATCATCAATATCGATGAGATCCCATCTCCAGAGATGATACCAGTGAACTCTACACCGATATTGGAAGAGATTCAATAGCCACAAGTAGAGGCCATGAAAGTGGATACACCAGCAGCAACACAGGAGCCTCATAACGAGGAAGCGGAAACCCAACGGGAAGTGCAACTAGAAAGCACTGAAGAAGTCGTGTAAGGTAACAGAATGGCATATAAGTTTGGAGTAGCAGTGCAACTAGACAATTCACAGGCACCCAGCCTTGGGCAACCAGTAGAGGAGACCTCTGGAACTACCCTGGCTTGGCAAAGTGGATTATGAGGGAGAAAACGAGAGTTGTTGGAACTTCTAACCAACCACTACAATAGGAAGATAGAGTTCAGATACCAAGCTTTCCTTGCAAGAAACTTGCAGCAGAAATTGTGGTACCACACATACAAGATGGAGTACAGGTAGAAATGCAGCCACTTGGTCATGTTGGGAAGATCAAGTATTCCAATGACGACGTATCAGATGATACCAAGTACCCAGAACTTGCACCACAGGTTTTTATGCAGACCATAACTGTAAACCAATTTGGTGAAACAATTAGCCAGTCACACCAGTGGGTAGATAGGCTAGAGAGAACAATAATCTTAGGTTTGTTGAAGGTACCACACTTTGGAAGAGGATAGTACATGACAACATGTGTGAATAAGTTGTTAGAAGTCATGCACGGAGGGGATATATGGTTTGATAAACCCATTCCCATAATTGTTGAGATCATTGCACACATAATAGGACTACCCAGTCGTGGTATGGATCCTGCATTGATTTTGGATGATAAATCCAAGGAGAAAGCGTTGGCCTAGGAAATGAAGAAGAAATATGGCATCGCCAGGGGAACAAGAGGCATCATAATCAAATGGATCATTAATCCAGCCACACAATTCGGTGCAAATATCTTATCTTGCAAATTACTAAGAAAATTCTGCAAAGATGAAGTACCAGAAGGAGTCATCGCAGTTGCAGCTCAGTGTGTAGAAGGCACCTTTATGAGCAAGGTGCCATATCTCTTGAACTTGTTTCAAGTGGATTGCAAGGATGAACAAGACCTCGGTATGGAATTCCATTAATCATGGTTGATCACCCTAATAGCCTTCATGGAATGGCTGGAACTAGAGTATGTATTTTTTTGCACTAGACTGCAATCAACGGGAGCAAGATACCTATTACTGAAATATGGGCCATAGGCTAGGCATAAGAGGGAGAATGGAATCATATTTGAAGCATACCTATGGAGGCTAGGCATAAGAGGGAGAATGGAATCATATTTGAAGCATACCTATGGAACATATAGGAATCCATCATCCGATCATGGAGAATAACACCAGAGGCTGTCATGCGATATGTTGACATCGCCAATTTTTGGGCCTCACAACAGACAATGTGGATACAACCAAGGAAGGATTCAGATAGATAGTGGCTACCGATGTGCTAATGAATCACCAAAGGTGATATAGACATGGTCATCAGTGAATGTCCCAACGAATGGAGGATCCCATCCATTATCTGAGAAGTACTATAAAGAACAACAACATGAGAGGTAGTGCAGGTAGAAACACAGCTTCCAGAAGTCCCAGTTCCCAAGAAACCAAGGATGGGCCAAAACAAGCCGACTCAGGAAGATGAAGGTTCAAAGAAGATAGGAACCCAGAAGGGGTAGAAAGTGGCCAACGAATAGTTGAAACAAGCTAAGGGAGCGCATGAGACTGCCCCAAACCCCATCACACAGAAACCAAGGGGAACTAAGGCGCATGAGACTGCCCCAAACCCCATCACACAGAAACCAAGGGGAACTAAGAGACCAACTGTACAGGAAACAGGTGCATGAAATAAATCAAAGGCACAATGTTCATCATTGGACTATATGATCATGGAGGACGATGGAGAAATGATAGCTAGAATGGTCTAGGACTGTCTAGCAGAAGATTTCTATCATGCAACACATCACATGGATAAATTGCAAAAAGGGTTGGCAAAAATGAGACAGCTCCTCAGGACACTTGGGGAGGCCCAGAGAGCAAGTAGCAACAGAAGAATAGATCCATCTAAAACATAGACCAAAGAAAGAGTGTAGGTAGAAGAACGAGACCCAGTTCTTCCAATGTCACACACACACACAATGGTCCACATAAAACCTACCATGTTGTGCATGGACAAAATTGTTGGATAGAAACCATTGAAGGACTTGGACCACATCCAATTGGTCTTGACACAGATTCCAGCAAGGGAACTATACAAATTGGAGGTTAGCATCGACCACAAGATGCAGTCTAGGGCACATAAAAACTTAGTTGAGATACAACAAGCAACAAAGAAGCAGGAAGTGCTGGAAAATTTTTGTGAACAAGACAAATCCTAAACTCAAGAGGAGAAACAATGCAGGAATGAATTGGAATGAAAAGTGGGAAATTTTTTTGGGAAACTTGCAATTAGTGCACAAGGAAATGAACTCCCAACCACAGAAAAGATCGAGTAGATTGCGCAGGCAATTGATCGATATCAGAAGGAGATCGAGGGTCTTCGAGAATAGCTCACACTAATGACTCCACTAGCAGTAAAGGAGAAAAGAAATCAGGAAGCAATGACGCAACTGCAGGAGATAGAGAAGCAGGTTAGTACAGAAACGGAATTGTGCGATAAAGCAATGCAAATTTGGACAAGGTTGGAGGAGGATCCACAGGTCCAATGTTGGGACAATTTGGACAAGGTTGGAGGAGGATCCACAGGTCCAATGTTGGGACAAGGAAAAGGAGAGGATCAATGAAGCGATCCAAGAACTCAAACAGTGGTAGAAGACCATATCAATCCTAGAATGAGTCAAAGGGACGCAGAAGATAAATAATATGCAGGCAGAACTTATTACTGTGCCAACACATAAATAAGAGCGTTAGGCTCAGATAGAGCCACTACAGGAACGGGTAGCAGAAGTACTCACACAGGTAGAAGGAGCTAGAACACATATAGCACAAACATAGGCAGAACATGCAGGATTATTGAGAGACGAAGTGGCAGTTCAAGTAGTGGATACCATCAAGGGTAAGATCGTGCAGGGACTGACAAAAGAATTTGAACCACACGAAAAGTTCCAGATGATTTCCAAGGAGATCGAGGAAGCTCAAAGAGATTAGGTGACTCAGGACGAATCACATGTCAGTGTTGGGGGCATCCTAGCACCAGGATGAAGTGGAAAGAAGGACAATCATGGGAAATAAAGCATGCAAGAACAACACGCGTGCAAAGGAGGAAGACCTAAAGTCGGTAGGGTTAGGGTTTTGGTAATTTTCGGTAAGAAGGATGAAGAGCCTGAAATGTATAAATATAGATACACAGGTATCATATAGAGGTTGGTTGTTGGTTGATTGGGTTTTTATATATTAGGTTTGCGTTTTTATAGTAAGTTTATTGTTTTGTAAGGGTTCGAGTTCATATAACATTCCATTAGAATAAGGCATGAATGGAGGCGTTATGAAATACTGTTATGTACCAATTTTTTAAGGTGATGAGATAGAAAGAAGGAGAGAAGGTAGATCTGAGGATTAGTTTGTAGGATGTAGAGCCTGGTGCGATCTAGTTCACCTCATATAGATCTTACCCATGAGAAGGGAATTGTAAGTGCGCGGTGCCGAAAATGTAGAACTATCATAATAAAAGAGCCAAGAGCCAAATATTTGTGGACGTAGCCCAAGATGGGGTGAACCACGGTAATATTTTTGTAATGTGATGAATGTATGCATCTCTTTACTTTCTTTCAGCAGTTTATTGTTATGCTTAATAAATGAGTTAATATACTGTTATGGAACATGGATATTCTTCTCGGGAAGTAAATTGTGTAATGGAAATGTGTACCCGTGAGGAATAGGTATATTACCTTCATAGCTCATAGGGCATGGCTCTGGTTAATAAACCCCTATCTCATACTCAATCCTAGGTTGTAAACACCTGAGTCTTACAACCACCCATTTAAAGCTATCTCGAGTGAGACTGCGCAGTGCATTTTGTGTACTATGTTTCCTTCTAGTTTTCCAGGAGGGCCGATAGTTTTAGAGGATTTGTTGGTAACCTAAAAGATATGAACCTTGGGTCAACAAATCAGGTAGCAGAAGAGATAATTTGTAAACCAAAATCCTATAAATATTGATCTTCTATTGGATATGATCCTTTTAGGAATGTCATGCAATATCAAATTAATCTCAAAATATCGTTGATAAAAACCCTAGATATGTATGGTTCCATATACGTCGTGAATAGAGGAATAAATTGTGCACTCTTCATCAAAGTGTCTACTACCATGAAAATCGAGTTGTGCCTCCTTGTCGTCGATGGAAATCCAACAATAAATTCCATCGAAATAACCTCCCATTTAAATTATGTAATAGCATGTGGTTGTATTAATATTTCTGGATGTTTATGTTCAACCTTCAGTTGTTGACATTCCATACACCTCGCCATGAAGTTAACTATGTCTGCCTTCATTCCTTTCTAGAAGAATACAGGCTTAAGTTATTCCCTCATCTTCATGACTCCTAGATGAACCATGTACACTACTCTATGATCTTTGTTTAAGATCAAATTTCTCAATTTGTCGTTAGGCGATATGTACATCCAGTCATTATACCTCATCAATCTATTGTTGTACAAAGTATATCCTTTAAATTTTGGTACCAACATGTTGTCTTGTCCGATATTTTCCTTAACCTCTTTATAACATTCATCATTGTGCTGTATAGTTAGAATATTTTCTCGAAGATTCGTCTGAATAGGTATCACCAGAAATATGCATGGTCTCAGACTCAATGCATCTGCCACTTTGTTCATTATTCCCTTTATGTAAGTAATCTCAAAATCATACTCACTAAGAAGTTATGACCAATGCCTTTGTCATGCATTCAAGTCACTTTTCATAAAAATGTGTTGCAAGCCACAGTGGTCTATTTTTAGTTTTAATTTCCATCCAATCAGGTATTGTCTCCACACTCTCAGGGCATACACAATGGCCAATAACTCTAAATCATGCATTGAGTAGTTCTCCTCATGCTTCCTTAATTTCTTTGAGATGTAAGTGATCACTCGATCGTCTAGCATCAAGGCTCTTCTTAAGCCTTACTTGGATGTGTCTGTACATACCAACAAGTCCTCATCCATGTCAGGGACTTTTAGTATCAACATTTTCGTCAACAATGCCTTGATCCTTCGAAATGATTCCTAGCATTTCTCGATCCATACAAACTTCTTGTTTTTCTTCTGCAATTCTGTAATCAGATTTTATATTTTTGAAAAACCTTTGATGAACCATCGATAATATCCTTATAAACCCATGAAGCTACATACTTTTGGTACATTTGTCGGTGCTTTCCATTCCATAATAGCCTCTATGTTTTTTGGATCCGCAACGATTCCTTCGCCGAAGATAACATGCCCCAAATAATGAATCCTCGATTGATAAAAAGAGCATTTTGATAGTTTCCCATACAATTTGTTCTCTCATAAAAATTGTAGTACCAAGCACAAATGTTCATCATGTTCTTTCGTCGTCATAAAATATATCAATATGTTGTCAACGAATACTTGAACAAACTTGTCCAAGTATTCACAGAACACCCAATTCATCAAGTTTATAAATACCCCTAGGTAGTTTGTCAGTCCAAATGGTAAAATGATAAAATCGTAATCCCTAAACCTCATCTTGAACTCGGTCTTAGGAATGTATTCTTCTTTGATCCGTAACTAGTGATATCTTGATCCCAAGTTGATATTTGAAAACACCATCCTACCTTTAATTTTTTCAAACAAATAATATATTCTTGGAAATGGATATTGATTATTGATCGTTGTCTTGTTAAATTGACAGTATTCAATACAATGTCTCCACAACCCATCCTTATTCCATATGAAAATAACAGGAGCACCCCAAGATGACACGTTGGGATGTGTAAGTCCCAGGTACAACAACTCCTTCAGTTGCATTTTCAACTCCTACAACTTAGGTGTTGACATCTGATAAGGCACTCTTGCTATTGGTTCAGTTCCAGGTTTCAGGTCGATTGTAAACTCCAATTCTCTTTCTGGAAGAAAACCTGGTAACTTTTATGGGACCACATCCACAAAATCTCATACTAACGAAAGGTTTTTTAATCCTTCCACCACACCCTTGTCATTCAACGATAAGATTGCATATATATTGCATCCTTTACGCATGCTCTTCTATAGTTGTAGTGAAGAAATGAACCTTAAGGAAACTCCCTAGTTTCTTCCTACCATCACTCATCTCTATTCCTCATCATCGGTCAAACTCAATCATTTCATATTACAATTGAGTATCTCATCATGTGATTCCAACCAGTCCATACCGACCATGATGTCATAGTATCCTAAGTTTGTGACGTACATGTTGGCCTTCGTTACAAAATCTCCTAGGTTAAGGCTACAGTCTGTAACCTTTCCTCAAACCTTCTACTTGGCACTCAAAGCCATTTCCACATAGTTAAACTCGTCTCGTTCGACTACCTTTACCTTAATTATTTTTATCATTGTACCAAAAATAAATCTCTTTGTAGCACTAGGATCTATAAAAATACTAAAGGTCTGGTTAGTGATGGTACTTAACGTCTTGAGCATAGTAGACCGGTGCTTGGTCTTACGGTTATTCACAGTTGCATGAATCTGGTGGGCCTTCCCAAAATATCCTACTGTAGTGTGTCTTACTGACCCAACCTCTTTGGCCTTCTCAACCAAACAGTCATGCTGGTAATGTGTCTCTCCACATGTCTAGCCTCCAGTATTTGGTCCAATACTCCTGGTCCCCAAACTAGAAGTTGTTGGCCCACCCGCCTGAAACGCTGGTTTTTTCTGCTAAAGAGGCCTAAAATGCAACTTTTGTCGACAACGTTGTTGCTGGTGTTGTGGTCCTCTATAGGGATTTTGTTCTTGAGGCACCAATTCTCATGGTGTCGTGAATGTGGATCCTATCGAACTACCTCAAAACACTGATGAATGTCTAGCTAGTTTCTGATGTTGCTTCGCACCAGATGTCGCTTGCCCCATTGATCTCGTAGGAGTCCTACCCTGACCCCCCCTGATAAGCTCTTCCTTAGCTATGAGGGCCTTCTGGACCACATCGTGCAATGTCTGAGGCATTAGGATCTTCACTTTCACACAAATTTTGACATTAAGGCTGAACACAAACTTGTTGAACTTGAGCTTCTCAGTGTTTAGATGTGGATCATACCTAATAAACTCCATGAATTGGGCCTCATAATTGGGCATCGTATGACCACACTATTGCAAGGCATTGAACTCATTGAGCTGGCACACAATGAATTTATCGGACAAATACGTCTCTCGAAACCATTCCTCGAACAGTTCCCATGACACGTCTTCGACAACCATGTTCAGATGTGGTAGCAGTTTATTATACCATAGAAGAGCGCTCCCCTTTAGCTGAAATACCACCATGCAAACTATCATGTTGGAGGTGTAGTTTCTAAGTGAGAAGCACATTTCCATGTTCTCCAATCATGCCTTGACGGTCGTGCCACCTGTGGCACCCAAGAACTCGGGAAACTTGACCTTATCGATTTCTCTGTGAATGTTTCCATTATCATTTCGGGTGCATTGTGGACCCTCAGGGGGTAAGGTTGCATGGCCTTATCTCTATCTAGTTGGTTAATCAAGGCCTCTGAAATCCTCTAAAATGACCTCATCAACTCAACCACATCCCCCACAACAGTTTGCTCCTGTCCAATGACTTTCTCTTCTCCTTGGGGGTTATACCCCTCTGGAATAGATTTTACTGGAGGTATCATACCTCCTCCCCTAGAACCTTGTCATCTTCCTCCACAACGTCCTCTAACCATGATTACCTATAGGGAAAAAATTCAATTTGATTAGTGATAAATTATTAATCAAGTGTTTAATAGAGTGGAAGGCATAATGATCCCAAGTCACGAGGTTGAACCTGGCTCTGATACCATATGTGACTAGACCTATGTTACAACTAGGAAAAGCAAAGAACAATAGGTAAAAAAAATTTAAGCATTAGGAAAATAGCGTCAACACATAATTCAAACAACACATAATCAATCGACATTATAATTAAAAGAATTACAAGGGACTCATTGTCATAATCAAATAATTTCACAACCAACACATCAACATAATTAGTAATGACACATAATTAACACATCATCACATTTATATAATGAAACATAATCAACAAGCATCATAAATGGTGACGCAATATCAACTCATCAATATCAATTGTAATCATCAATACTTTTAATCACTCAACTAATCACATAAAGATAGCATAAGATAACATAAGATAACATAAAGATAACATAAAACATAAAGATACTACCCGCCCAACCTACCCTGCAAGCTTAGGACCTCCAAGGCACATAAGCAAGTCTCAAGCCTAGGATTCATCTGATTGATTTTGACAACTTAAGGTCTCAGGGTTGGCAATTGTTCTGAGAAAAAAGGATGTGTCTACATCCCACTAACAAAATCAAGT
>CBVK0100223047.1:0-10837 GCA_900067695.1 Picea abies | reverse complement strand
GTGCTAGATTAAGTAATTTTTAAATTTTCTGTAGTGTATTAATTTAATGGTTTCTTAAACTAATTGCGAGCCATTATAGAACCATTGTTGTGATTGTTCCATAACTTCAACAACTTTACCCATACTATGGTGTGTGCATCTTCAAAGTTAATCACCAACCATATTCTTCATAGCTAAAACTATTCTTTAATGTACAATGACAAATCAACGGGGGCATGTGAGACTTTGTGCAAGAGATCGTGAATAAGGTAGGTGCAGAGATCAACAATGGTGATATAAGGATCTTTGGACAAGTGTTTCATTGGCGAAATAAGACAATGTGAATAATGCGATGAGTGAGTAACATGATCTTCTTATTAGTAAGTCAAGCATCATAATAAATTCACTTACGAACAATGCACCAATATTTAACGAGAAAAAGCGAAAAATTGTGCAAGTAGTGTGACTAGAGAAAGAGCATGGAAACACTTTGTCAGCTAAGTCCTGTTGAAAAAACTCATCGTCAAAAATTTCCAACCAATAGATGCATGTCCCTTACAGTGGAATGGAAGATTTAAACAAGAAAATAGGATCATTGATTCTCTGCAGGAAAGGGGAAGGGAAGGGTAATTGTAGGACTATGAGTGACTCAATGTGGGACAAAGAAATGTTGATAAGGTTGGGTGGACCATGTTATACAATAGGGGGAGACACGATGGAGGTTAATGGATTCATGGATCGAGACTTCGTGGAATAACTCATGGAAAGTGGTAAGTATGAGGGTATTTGGCCCCGTTGTATAGCCCCAAGGAATGACTATTTAAATACTAAAAATAATGATTACAAGGCTAGAAAAATCTCATGGATGTGTTCTAAGGGAAAGACCCAAGTTTAACACTGAGCATCCACAACATGTATGCTGGAGGCATCTCAAAATGAAGGGGACAGAGAAATGGAAAGAAATAAGATGGGGATAGGACTGACAAATGTGATGAGTGAGGATGTCCCGCATAGCAAGCAAGTGGTATACCATCGAGGAATTATCACAAAGGAAGGAAACTCATTTCACCTGCAAGTCTTTTGTCCACCAAAACAAATTTGGTCAATCAATTAAAAATATATAGGTATCCTACCTTTTGATATCACCAATCATGTATCCATCACTTATTTCCGTAAGAAAGGAAAAAATGAAAAAGAAGAAAAAATAAATAAAGAGAGAAAATAATTTGAGTAAAAGTTAAATAAACCCAAAACTAATCTAGCACTTCCCGAAATTTTTTATTTTTATTTTTATATTTTATATTTTGTTTATTTATTTACAAAGGAAAAAAACCACTATCTTGGACTCAGGTCGGATGAAATTTAGCGTAAAGGAATGTGTCATTTTATTTACATGCATGTATTATGAGTTTGACAAATTTATGTGTGGAGGAACAACCAAAATGCCAACCAACATATGTGTATTGTGCAAAGAAATGATTAATCAATACCCAGAAGAAGAGATCACCCACCTCCAAGACATGCCAACCAACCTATGCTTTGCGAGTAATGATGGAGGTATTGATTGAATTAGATTTAGGGTTTAGGGTTTGTACCTTCGAGGGATATCCATGAATTTATAAAACAAATTAGTATCATCTTTAGGGACCTTTCTATGAGGAACAAGGTTGTCATGATGTAAAGAATATTCATAACATGGATTAAAAAACATTGGAATGCCTCTACAATAGTTAGTATCCTTAAAATATAAATTGCGCCTAGGAGGGAGATGCTTGACAGTGCCAAGTTCTTCATCCTTTTTTGATTGAAGCAAAGGATTAACGAGAATTTTATATAAATCAAGATCTTGGTTGAGCTCGTATATATCTGGAGAAGAGGATTCGTCGCATGCATCATTAAAGTCATTTTGGTCTACATCATTTGACCATTAATTATCATCATCATCAAATACATATGTATCATTATTTGGTTTGACATAATTAGCTTTGATTTCTTCATTTGCATGATCAAAATTTACATTGTACATGTGTGGATAAGAAACTTGAGATGAAAGGTCATTTTGGGTATGAGGTTTAAGATGGGTGTGAGAGGTAGATTAGTCATTAAGAATCATGATATAATCATGATACTCTTCATATCCATGCTCTCGACCACAATAATTTGATTCATTATAATTAGGCTCTGAGAGAGACATTTCCCGAGATATATTCCCATCATGATTTAAATATTGAGACTCGAGAAGGAACATGTGATCTTGTAAGATCTTAATGATGGTTATTAAAGAAAAACTCCTTGTGTGAATCATGAACACCAAAGGAGTAACCTGTTCTATACTTTTTCTCTTTGAAGTTGAGGCAAGTACATAGGGATAGCTCTAGGTTTTGAACATTCTTTTCTTCCAACTACCATCAGTAAAGAGGAGGTAGAAGTTCGTAGTAATGAAATAAGGAAACCAAGTTGGTAGGGATAATTGGAGTAGGAATTAAATTGTACATCTTGATAAACTGAATATTAAAAGTAAGAATGCTCTCATTATCCTTCATGCATAATTTATTAAACCTCTTAAGATGTTCATAAGGACTATTTAAATTCCCAAAGGTAGAGGCAAACTAGTAAGAAAGTTCAAACCAAATATATATGCATCCATCAGGAAGACTGGCAAATAAGGATGCGACATCATCTTGAAGGGAATTAATAAACAACAACATACAACTATGGTTATTTTTTACTCCAAGAATGGTGCAAGCATTCGAAAACGCACAAAGGTGTTCAATAACTATAATAGTTCCATCGCCATGGAAGAGAGGAAAATGATTCTTGAATTTGTTAGGTAAAGGGTTAACTGACTAAGCGAACTTCAAGGGAGTGGGCACAAACCAAGGGGAATTGTTTAGGTCATATTCAAAATCAAACATACCATACTTTCAAACAATTTTCCCAGGGTTAGTATCTAAAAACACAGGGTTACAACCATCGAACACGCTTCCAATAAGTTGATACATTGAGGTCTACAAAAAGTAAAAATGACAGAATTAAAACAAAAACTAGGAACGAACCATTGAACGATTGTCCCTAGTATGGTCGCCAAAAATATGTTGACTCCAAGGGACTAGAGAGTTTCCAACATCAACGTATTCAACCTCTCGCGGGGCTAGGCAAGAAGAGATGGGAATGGTACCCTAGGCTTAAATCCCTGAATAAGAAAGCGCATTGAACTCTAGGCCAATTTTCTCCTAACCTACAGTCCAAGCATAAATTCCTTTGCCTTGTAATTTTTCGTTTAGTAATATTTAATTTTTATTTGATTTATGATCTTTATGCTATTTTCAATTTAATTACTCTATACACATGAAGTAACAAAAACCAAATCTAATAAAAGAAATGCAAATAAATAAAAATTAGAAAGGTAATACTTTTGTTTTTATTTTAGTAAAAAAAATTATTAAAGCATACAAAAAGCTAAAAAAATAAAATAAAAAAATGTTTATTAAATAAAATGTTTGTTTGAACGATTAACTATATAATATTTTTTTTTGTTTATTTTTAGAAGCATCTCATAAGTAAAAAGACAAAAAAAACAAACAAATATAAGATAAAGAAAAAAATGTTTATTAACAAGTTAGTGACGAAACTTATATACATATAACATAGTCATAATTTGTTTATTTTCTCTTTTTAAGTTACTTTTAAGTTAGTATGTAAAAATAAGAAGATAAAAATAATAAAATAAACAAAAGTTTATGTACATTAATTAGCTAGTAAATGAAATTTTATAAACATAATAAATATGTTTAATTTGTCTTTTAAATATTTTATCTAACCTTTTTTTTATTCTGAAATTAGAGTATTAAATAAATAAATATGAGGAATTCTGAGGATTTAAAAGAAATATTAGCAGATAGTGACAAGCAAGAAATAAATGATTTTCATTAAAAGTCTTCTCACAAAAATTCATAATCTTCCAAATCAGTAAGTCTTTACATAGACTAGGGCCAAGTATATGGTATTTATCCCCCCTAGACACAATGTACAATAGAAAGACCAAGCATGGAAAAGAAAAAGAAAGGTGAGCAAAGAAGCAATGGAGCCATGGTGGTGAATCACAAGGAGAGAACCTGCATAGTAAAACTGATTAGCGTTGAATCAAATAGAGCCTTATTACAACAAACTAAACACGTAAATCTTTAGTTTATGAAGGCCAGCAAACTCATCCTCGCTTATCCTCTTTGTTGCTTCGCAAGACCACTTGTTTCTGACGATTTCGTCAATATATGCTGCATATGTAAGAAAAGAATGAAATGCACACTTCTCACAACACTCCTAGCATACTACTCTGAAATTTCTGCCCAAAGTTCTCTCTCATAAATTTATTTCTCTAATAATCTATCCTTTAGAAAAATTATGATATCGTAAGAATTCCTTTCCCATCACAATGGTTGCGCATTTCTTTTTAATAGCACCTGATGGGTGGTTCAGGTAGTTGGGCAGTTTGGGCCATTTTAGCGAACTAACCTCCTAAAGCGAACTCACTTCATTTAATAAATTAAACCTTGTTTAAAGTAATTATGTTAATCCCACATTTCCACCTGTATATTTTCTTTTGTTGTTTTGATGCAACAATATGTCATTTCTCTTCTGTTGACTATTCATATTGGCATGATAATGTGCATCTTCACTTTGATTGAGTCTATCATTCATTAATTAATGCGGTTAGAAGAAAATGGTGTATACATTAAGTACGATTTTTATGGTTCAACAACTCTAGCAATGTAGACTTAGCTCAATTTAGAAGAACATTATGCCTCTTTATTTGCATGGTTTACAAAATACCAATGAATTTTTTCTGTGGGACATTCATTCCTTTCTTGAATTTTGCTAACCCCCCCAAAAAGCGGTGTAGACATTGTGAAACTCGGATCAGTCATAGATACTCAATACGGATGTCAAATGTAATAAGATTTTTATTTTACAACACAAATCACATCTAGTCTTTCTATAGTTTGAAGAGAGACATAATCACCCTTGCACTAATTATGTATAAACTCTCAGAGTATAAGGGTTGGAGAAACTCATCAATTTTGATTCTCTCGTGGAATAGAATTAGGTTATCTACTTCACTTCCAACAAGAAGATCCGTGAAATGCCTTTTAAAGTCTATTTCCCCAATTTTGTTGTTAATTTCAGTTGGAAAACACAACAGGGAGTCCTTAAATGGATACTTACGACTGGTTATCATCTCTATTATTTTCTTAGATCATCCTTTTCCAAGTTATTGAATGAGTTAATTCCATGTAAATACAACACCTTCCCCGTAACCAACTCCAACTAGATGCTCACAAAATTAAAATAATCGTTTCCTTGTATCCAATGGATAAAAGAAATTTTGCATTCTCATATTGTGCTCTGAGGATAACTTCACTCCCTTTGTGGACTGTTATTTCATGAACTTGTCCATTTTCTATTGAGATGAATGCAGGTAAAATATTCCCATTGGATACATCCACTAGTAGAAAATACATTTGATGCTTTCTCATAACCATAATCAAAACATCTGAAGGAATTTCTAAAAATTATTTTTCAAAACTCCAAGTATTGGCAGTGGGGCCTCCACCAAATTCACAACCTATTCAAGCAAGGAAGCTTAAAATTTTACTTTTCCACCAATAGCATGCGCCAAAGCATCAAGCAACTCCAAGATGATTCTCTTGCACCCCTCCATATTGAGAGTGACCCCCGCAAGATTGATAAAACTCATATAGTCTTCTATGCAGGCCATCCTTCTAATAGGTGATGAAGAAAGTCAAAGAGCATGCGAGAACTCATGATACCTGTATATATGTAAATGGAAACACTACATTACCACGTAAATTTAGAATCCATCTTATGGGTCTACAGAAAAGAGGTCTTAGTATTCCAATGCATTGACTTTGTGAATGACAACCCTGACAAAATATGTGGCAAGTCTTCAACAAGAACCTGCATTAACATTTCTTCTAGTATAACTGAACTTGGTGATATTCTCGGTTCTTAATCATCAGCGCAGATGCTCCTTGTTTTTTTTCACATTATAAGAATTCCAAAAAAATAAAGAGTCATCATCTCTTTCCATTTGAAACAAGTTTTATCATTTTTCCTGTTGTTCAAATTCTTTACCCTACTCTTATATAAAGCCTCGAAGTGGTATAAGGTATAAAAATAGGAAATATCATGGTAATGTAGCATATTTATGTGTACGACAACAAGAGAGGGCCAACCATATATGGAAGAAAAATAAATACGAGAAGTAACCAAGAGAGCCACTATTGTGATTGTTCCAGAACTTCAACAACTTTACCCATACCGTATCATGTGCATCTTCAAAATTAATCATTGACCATCTTCTTCATAGCTAGAATTATTATTTAATGTGTAGCGACACTGAGTGAGACCATGTGAGACTTTGCATAAGAAACTGCGAATAAGGCAGGTGCATAGATCAACAATGGTGATATAAGGGTCTTTGGACGAGTGTGTCATTGGAAAAATAATATGGCATGAATAATGCAATGAGTGAGTAACAATATTTGCTTAGTAGTAAGTGAAGCATCATAATAAATTCACTTATGAACAATGCACCAATATTTAACAATAAAAATCAAAAATTTGCACAAGTATTGTGACTGGAGAGGGAGCATGGAAATGCTTTGCCAACTAAGTCATGTTGATGAAAATCATGGTCAACAAAACTCATTTGTCCCTACAACCACAACTTCGAGAAGTGGTCCAATACATTTAATGACTTTGAACACTATTCCATTCACTCAGAACACCTTCTCATATGGGATGCTCGGCTTTGATACAAATTAAAACCTTACTTACTCCACTTTATAGACCATGGGTCTAGGTGTAGGGAGATCTAACACTCACTTGCAAGGTTCAAATGTGGGCACTACTTCCCTTTTTAATTTTAGTCCTTACTGTGGGGGTCACATACCTCCTCCTTCCCCTTTGCTCAGTGGCGCTTTTCAGCAACCAATTAGGCCTAACACTAATTATAGCTTGTTTGGTGGAGGTATATTAGGACCTTCATCTTATACAACTCTGGTGGGATCTATGTTGTTATCTTTGTTTGATGTGTTTGAGAACAATGATTTTTCTTCGGTCACTTTTCCAACTGGGGGAAACCCTAACTTTGGTCAACAAAACTCGGTTTAAGGTACCATTCCTTCGCAGGGAGTGACGACTAGAGTATACTCCACACAAGGTTTTTGGAATATTTAGCAGGGCTTGGTTACCTCACAAGGAATGTCGGTCTGGGGAAACCCCTTCCTTACTCAATGGAACCCCAGGAAAGGTTCTATACCTATGCCAAGAGGATCAGTTGGGGCCATCCCCAACCAAATCCCTTGGAACACAACACAGGGAGAAATCCCTTCGTAGGCTATGTCGTCCAATTTCAGGATTCAGTCAATGATTCCTCAATAGAAGAAATTTCCTTTTGCTGGTCAAGTCCACAATTTCTACCAAAACCTTGGCCAAGAGTCCAATTTTTTCTGGCAACCTGATGTGAGTCAAAATCCAGGACCCTCTTTTCCTCTAAATAATCTACAACCAAAACTACCCTTTCTTGAGACCCTTCATTTTCCATACTTGTTGATATTACCAAATGACTCGATCCGTCATGATCCGTGTTGGCCCTCGATGCCAACTAGGTTTCCTTCATATATTCCAAAATTTTAGGGCAAGCCTGGCGAAGATCCAGGTGATCATGTGACTACCTTTCACTTGTGGTGCTTAGAAAAAAAAAATAAAAAAGAAGGGTAAATGGGATTAAAAGGATACCAACAAGGTTGGCGAGGAAAAAATTGAGAAGAAGAAATTGAAGTATCTATGTAATATTTGCACAAAAGACCACCCGAATCACCTATTCCCCCGGCTTGCAAAAGCCTAGAAGCTACTAGTGCAACATCAACCTGTTGTGATGAAAAACCATTTTCCACAAAGGCAAAATATGGCTCAGGCTTCCACATCCACAAGCGTGGCAATGGGCAGTCAGGGGCCCCATTTTCCTACTACTAACAACCCATCCACGAGAATTTACATGATGACCGTCGATGCTCATTTATCAACCAGGAATCATGACTATGGAAGGACGAAATATATCAAGACGGGAAAGGATGCCACTAACTAATTAACTCCTCTCCAAATTGAGAAGGTAGTGAGTGAAACAATTAATCGCATCCCGAAAGGTATGCTTAAGAAGGATTTCCATAAGCCGAACGTGACGGTCATCCATAACTGCTCCTTCATGGAGGATCTGGCATAGACCCCTTGTGCAGTGTCTCCTCTGGAGGTTATCCAATGTTTCCCCTCAAAGAGAAATGCTATGTTATCCACCTTGGGAGTGACATAAACTAGTAACCCATGAGCGATCGTCTTCGATCCAACCGAAATAAAACCTCATCTTCTTCACCATGTCACCTTTCAGATAGTAGTGTCATACACCACCAAATTGTTGACACAAAATTTTTTTCATACAGTTGTTGATGAGGGTGCCTCGACTTGCATGATTTCATTAGCATGTTGGAAGGTCATTGGCCAACCTGAGTTGTATCTGTCACCTATGTTTCTTACAGATTTTGACAGTCGGTCATTTAGACCACACGAAATAATTCGTTCTTTCCCCATGTAGTTAAGGGGTAAAGTTATGTGTGTCAAAATTGATGTAGTCGATGCACCTCTCGACTACAACCTTTTCTTAGGACAGAGTTGGATTTATGTGATGCATGCAATGGTTGCCACTTTTTTTCGAGTCTTATTCTTTCTGCACGAGGGTTGATTTATAACCATTGACCAATTGTCCTTCTCTCATCCTAACCCTTCATTGGGGGCTTCCAAGGTCCCAATGATTGATAAATTTCATCCTAGCATTATCAACTTAGTTTTTAGTTTATTTCCATCGTTGATGGGAAATTTTGATTATCCACCGCCTTCTAATGATGTCAAGTTTATATCGGTTGTTCCCGACTAGCCAAGGGATGCAATATTTCAAGTGTTGTCTTTTAAAATGAGATACTTTCATGAACCAAGGACTCTAACTTCCCCATCGGCCTCGATGGAAGGGATAGGGAACCCTGAAATTTCCATTCCCTTATCTATGTATTAGGTTGTAGACAACATTGTCCAACAAGGCTCGACCAATCCTAATATGGCTCCCTCACAGGATTTAGATCCAGTTCTCGATCATATTTGGGGTCAGGATTATCTTTCCACTCAAGATCCTTTAGAATTGGTATTTCCCTCTGACCAAGAGATTCTAGAGGTAATGAATAGTCCCTACAAACCTTGTGATGATCTGCATCATAGATCTTATTTTCTACCCAAGCTTAGGAGAATAGAGGTAGGAGATTCTGTTCTAACCGTGTATGGAGATATCCCTTGTCCTATCAATCCTTTGGCTATATACGGAGTTTACACAGAGGTTAACATGGAAAGAATTTATACAACAATTCCAATAGATATCTCCAGAATCCTTTCCATTTTGGAGAACGTTTTCATCGGAGCATATTGCTCCCTCGATGAGTTTCAAATTTACACTAAATTATTCAAGGAGTTTCGCGATGTTTTTTCCTGGTCTTATGAGGAGATGCCTGGCATCGACCCATGAATTTTTGAACATGAAATCATGACTTATCCGGATGTCAAACATGTTTTACATAAGATTCATCCAATCAATCCCCAAAAAGTAGTGACGATCAGGGCAGGAGTATAGAAACTACTCAAAGTTGGTTTTATCTACCCAGTACAATTGAAAGAATGGGTGTCAAACCTGGTTCCTATCAACAATAAATAGGGCACGATTCATGTTTGTATGTGTTTCTGCAATTAAATAAAGGCTTTCCCGAAAGACAATTTTCCAACCCCGTTTATTGATCAGATTGTCAATGAGTGTGCGAAGACAATTTTCCAACCCCGTTTATTGATCAGATTGTCAATGAGTGTGCGAGTTGCGAAGTCTTTTCTTTCATGGACGATTGTTTGGGATAAAATCAGATTCAAGTCAAACCCAAGGACCAAAATAAAACATATTTTATTTGTCCTTGGAGTACCTTCGCATATCGAAATATGCCTTTTGGCCCGAAGAATGTTGGAGCCACCTTTCAGCAGGCCATGTCATTCTCTTTTCACTTGTCATTTGATGATATAGCATCAATTTCTCGCAAGATATCTGATCATCCCATCCATCTATGACTAATATTTCAGCGATGTCGCTACTATCAGATTTTCTTGAATCCTAATAAGTGAAGTTTTTGCATGACATTGGGTCTTCCTTTAGGTTTCATCCTATTGAAAATAGGGATCATGGTTGATCCTCTTAAGTTTTAGGTGATAGTTCAATTTCCTCCCACGTGCACAATACCCGAACTTAAGAGCTTACAGAGGAAAGGGAATTTTCTTTGATGTTTTGTCTCTAATACCCCAACTTCACTAAACGGTTCATGCATCTTTTGAAAAAAGGGGTCCCATTCTGTTGGGATGAAGTTGCTCAACGCTCTTTTGAAGCATTGAAACATGCCCTGACTTTCGCCCCTCTACTTCAGCCTCCTGATTATAAAATAGATTTATTATTGTATTTGGATGTTGCAGAGTCGACCATCGGCATGGTATTGGTCTGGGAGGATGAAATGCTTGAAGAGAATGTTATCTATGATCTTGGCTAAGGCCTAGTTGGACTCGAACTCAACTACTCTCATGTTGAGAAACTTGCTTTTGTAGTTTTCCACGTTGTCCAATGGTTCTATCACTATATATTACTTCGCAAGACCACCTTCATTGTTGTCGTTAACCCTTTTCAATATGTGTTAACAATATGGGCCAT
>CBVK0100223031.1:0-11613 GCA_900067695.1 Picea abies | reverse complement strand
TGTTGTTGCAACTCTTGTTGCTACAACTCTTGTTGTTGCAACTCTTGTTGCTACAACTCTTGTTGTTGCAACTCTTGTTGCTACAAATCTTGTTGTTGCAACTCTTGTTGCTACAACTCTTGTTGTTGCAACTCTTGTTGTTGCAACTCTTGTTGCTACAAATCTTGTTGTTGCAACTTCGGTCAATACAAATCATGATTTTGCAACTCCTATTGCTAAATTTTTTGTTGTTGCAACTCTTGTTCCTTCAACTCCTATTGTTACGATTCCTATCGATACAAATTTCATTGTTGCATCTCCTTTCACTGCAGGTCTTCATATAGACACTACAACTCCACTACTAAACTACCAAAACCAATTTGGGAAGAGAAGAATCCTACTTAGATACCATGCCAAGCCACAATATTGACCCACACATTGCTACTACTCTAGAGCTTCGTTGCAACTCTGTCATTATTGCAATTTCGAACATTGTCGCAACTCTACTAATTGTTGTGACTCTCTGCATCACTGCAACACTATGCATCATTGTTGCAACTCAGGATGTTGTTGCGATTCTGGTTGTCGTGGTTCGTGTTGTTTTAACGCGTGTTGTTGCAACTCTTGTTGTTGCAACTCTAGCTGTTGCAACTCTTGTTGTTGCAACTCTGGCTGTTGCAACTCCCATTGTTGCATATATTATTGCTTGTGCCATGCTAATAGTTATTGCAACTCTCAATGACCAACATGATAGCTCGGTGAAGGTATGCACAATCACGACAAGGAACGGTAAGTTCTAAAGGTATGTCTCTTGAATTATGTCATGAGTAAGAAATGAATTGGAATAACTGTGACCTAATCACATCACTAAAACTCCATCACAACTCATAATTACTCAAACTATAACACGATTACCCCTTCCCACCACCATTCTCATTCATACTTTGAACTCACTACCCTATGAAACATTCATAATGAGTTGTAGCCACATTCACTCGATTTCTTAGTGGTAAAATGGTAGGCTTATTGAATTGCAGAGAGCCCACAGAGCCCCTCTTGTTGGAGGTAGATGAAAACATTAGCAAAATTTCCCAGCGTGGAGGTTAGATTGAATACCTAAACAGGTTACAAGGTTATGACGATTATGTGGCACTAGAATTCACCATCAATTTTAGATAAATAAGGATAGAGGTAGCAGGGGTAGTGGTGCAAGTAATAGAGAACGTAATTGCAAAAGTGATCAGGATTTTCCATATGGGAAAACGATGGTACTGTCGTAAGAGGCCCAAGCCCAAATTCTTGAACAGTTCCTCGAACCATGGAAAGATTTGGTCAAGAAGGGAACATGGTTTGATAGGACTTTCTTGTCGATCCCATGGAAAAATGTTGTCATCACCATCTAATGATACATTACTTGTGAGAGCCATTATGGGTTCATCTACCTATAGCACATCCGTCTATTGGACCACCTACGACATGGCAGGTTGGTCAACTTGTAATTTTCCTTTGGAGGACGCTGCAAAACATGGCCAAGAAGGAACAGAAGTTTTTTTGCCGTCGAGAATCCCTCTCACACCACGATCTAATCAATTTTTATTTGAACGTGTGCAGCAAAGAGAGGGAAGGACATGGAATGAGGTGGAAAGCACACCAGTTGGTTCCATAATTCCACCCAAAAGAGAAGTAGTCGTTGCAACTCCTCCACGGGATAGCAGTGCTACAACTTCAAAAGATGAGGGCATTGCAACTCTGGAATATGAGGTCATTGCAACTCTACAGGTCATGGTTGTTTCAGCTCTAGACGTTGTAATGGCTACAACTATGGAATTCGAAATTTGCAACTCCTGGAATTGCAACAACTGAGAAAGAAACCCTTGAGGGTTTTGTTGAAATTCTTCCGCAAGATGAAAACTGCCATGACAATGACATAGAAGTCACAAGAAGAAAACATGTGACCAAAATAATACCAAGGACAATAAAGAGGGAAACATATCCAATGACTAAGAAGAAGAAAAGAACAAGAATTAGTGCCACCACCCGAAAAAGGAAAAATCATGTTGTTACACAAGAACCAACAAGGATTGAACAAGTTGAAGAAATAGTTGAGGCACAAGAGACAATGGGTGATGGACAGGATTTTTTGGGGCCTGGACCTGATCAATAAATAAGGGCATACAACCTTTTTGCTACACAAGAACCAGCAAGTAAAATCCTAGGTGAGGATCTTGTTGCAATTCTGTAGGCCTACACCGATGATGAAAACATTGCAACTTCATAATCAAATGAGGCCATTGTTGCACCAGAGCCAACCAAAATCATGAAACCTAAATGATTAAGTACCCCTTTGATTGTGCCCTTTTATTCATCACTTTTAAGAAATAAGTGGGTGCTTCATAAAAAGAACAGGAGGATTCAAACCTCTCTAAAGTTGTTAAAGGATGAGCTTAGGAAAGGGAGGTAAATGGATGGACTAGACCACCCTCCCTAGGAAAAAGAACCCAGTGACGAGAGTCACTATGTTGCATAAGAAGTGGAAATTCACCATGTTGTCCCGAAAGCTATCCAATTCACTGAACCAACAAGGGTGACTCACCCTATTGCACCATCAATAGACACTCCCCCTATCTCATATTCCATTCAACTAGTTGAACCTGGAGAGGGAACTTCCCCTACTGAACTAGCAGAAGGAATCCACCTTGCTACAATAGCAGAAGATATCCATCATGTTATACTAGTAGAAGGAACCCTCCCTATTGAACCAGCAAAGGGCACTCTCCCTCTTGAACCAGCAAAATCCAATCACCTTTCTCAACCAGTAAAAGATACCCACCCCACTACCATAGAATCCCATTTCCTTTTTGTTATACAAGAACCAACATAGGTCCATTTCCTTGTTGTCACATAAGAAGCAGTGAATTCCCATTTCCATGTTGTCACACAAGAACCAACATAGGCCAACTTCCATATTGTTACACAAGAACCAATAGAGGCCATCCACTCTATTGATACAGCATAACCAGTAGAAGAAGCATATGATAGAGAAACAGTGCAAGCACAAGAACAGAAGGACCTTGTTGTTACACAAGAACCAGCAGGGCCAACTTTAGGAGAAGAACTTGTTGCAATTTTGGAAGGCTATCAAGATGAGGAAGAAGATACTACTCCTCGAGAAGGGCACACAAATGATGACATTAGCCACCTCCAAGGGAGTCTCACCCTCTCAGACTCAAAGTGATTGATTTGGTTGCATGAGGACATGCAACGATTTCGGCTAGGGGGAGATGATGGGTGCTCAAATTGACATATTTTTAGCACCCATCCAATACATTTTGCACACCATTTTCCCATTTCCATTTCCATATTTATGCACTTTCCATACAATGGTACATTTTTGGTCAAGGTATAATCACTCATGCAATATGTTATTTCAAAACTTTTTCATATGCATTTTTTAAGATATTACTACCTTTCGTGCTAACAATGATTTACATGAACAAAGTTGCAAAGGTACCTTCCCAACATGAGAGTTGCAATTCTTATTCAATAGTAGCTACTGCAACTCTAGTCATTTCTGCAACTCTCATTGTTGCAACTCCTAGTGTTGTGACTCTGGTCATTTTTGCAACTCCTGTTGTTGCAACTCTCATCATAGTCCATTACTACAACTCTCCAATGGCTCATCGGTAAACCAAACAGTTGTTACCACGGATTGGCCAGTCAACCAAAAACCACTTAGGAAACACGAAAAGGGAAAATGGGTGTAAAAATGGAATGGACAACTCAACCACCATCTTCGTGGTCGATTTTAGTTAGAACACACCCGATTTTTCCCTCTTTTGGAAAATATGATGTAACAAAATGAGACAACTTGATTCTTGTGGTTGTCCATCGATCTTATTAGCTCATTTGGGTACAAGTAATTTTTTTATAAATATGTTCCTTCTCTCTAAGTCTGGGAATGGAGGAAAATAAGCAGACAGTTTGTAAAATAGAGTTGTATTGAGACACATATTTTCATTTAATAAAAGTTCATTTTCCTTATTGTTCAATTGATGGTTTGTTAAGAGTTTGAGCGTCTACTGCATTCTTATACCAATACCTCATCTAAGGAGGCAAGGTGCCCTTCTTAGCTCGGTACTGTGTATCTCCTACATTTTGTAGAAGTAGTTATAATTTCATTTCTATCTTCTAATTTATTTCCAGCAATTCCTTCATTAACATCTCATTGTTCATGTTTAGTATAGCTTCTGATTGCTAAATGTTAACATTGCAAGGCAATGATCTTTGATTGATAAGCGAGTAGTTGCAGTTTCTCTTCCTTATTTATTTCCAACAATTCCTCTATAAAACATTGTGCTGCAACTCTAGTGTTTTCTCGTTGTTGCAACTCCACCACTGCCACTTTATGCTGACATTTTCAAACCTTGTATTTTGATTGGTTAAAGTGTAGCAGTAACATCCTTTATTTCCAGTAATTCCTCTATTTAATTTTTCTTCTTAATTACTGCAATTCTGGTTATTGTAACTCGTGTTGTTGTAACTCCCATTGTTGTAACTCTGAATGCTACAAATCTTTTTGTTGCAACTCTGCATATAGATTTATAATTAACACTTGTGTGGTTTGTTAATTGATATAGTTTATTTTCCTTGTTTACAAGCATAATGTGTTTTAATTCTTGTAGTCTGAGTTACATGAACCATAACATAGATATCACAATAATCAAGATCACTTTAATACTTGGACAAGTCACCTTTACTTTCATGCAATAGTGGTTTACCTTTCTACAAGTTTGATTTACTTTCCTGCAAGAGTGATTTAATTTTCCTGCAACTCAAGATGCAACTCCGCATATAGCTTTCTAATTAACAATTACATGATTTGCTAAGTGAGATAACTTATTTTCCTTCTTTACAAGCAAAGTGTGGTTTAATTACTATATTCTAAGTTGCATGAGCCATAACATAGTTATCACAATAATCAAGATCACTTTAATACTTGAACAAGTCAACTTTACTTTCATGCAATAGTGATTTACCTTTATGCAAGTTTGATTTACTTTCCTACAAGAGTGATTTACTTTTGTTGCAAGTATGATTTACTTTCTTACAAGAGTGATTTACTTTTGTGCATGTGTGATTTATTTTCCTACAAGAGTGATTTACTTTTCTGCAAGAGTGATTTACTTTCCTACAAGTGTGACATTCACCTTCCTGCAATGCATGCTTTTATTTCTGCAAATGTGAAATTGGTGTAGTTTAATTTGGTGACTTGCTAAAACATTTTGGTATCTTTCCTTGTGACATTCATTCGAAAGTAATACAACCCATTGGAAATTGCAGCATTATACTTGCATATACAGTGCATGACAGTTCGTAAGTGTAATACGACCTTAGATGGATAATTAAATGCACAACTCTTTAGTTTCTTACTAAATTAATTAGGATGTAATTGAAAATTCCACCAATTGGCATTCATGCTCCACCCAAGAGAGGATTTGAGTCTCAACCTCATTTTCCAAAACTCACCTAACATTATCAAAAAAAAATTCCATTACAATTTGGTACCTGGATCATCCTCAATTGATCTCTAGGGACCTCTTATCCCTCACTTTCACTTATTCACTCAAGTTGACACCAACTCATATTTTTCAAGAGTGTTTATGTATCTCATCTCTCATTCACATTATTTATGGTGTGGACTACACAGAGAGAGACAACATTTCTCTTTTCTTCAGCTGGCCCCCTTGGTGTTCAACATCATATCAGGGTGGATTATATAATAGTGATGGTTCCAATTTACAGTTCCAATTGAAGACCCTGGGCTTGCATGGATATCAATGCCTTCAAGTAGGATCTCTTTTCGCATTACTTTCCATAGGTTCCAGGGGCCCTCTAAATGACCAGTCCTTTATTGTTACTAGTGCCCTCAAGGGAGATGCATGTTTCTACATCATGGTTTTTCCAGTTACAACATTATTCACTATTCTTTCCACATAGATGTATTATAATTTCTAGACATGAGCCCAAAACACACATGTCTACGATTGTAATGTATTTTGATATTTTCATGAGAATGGGAATGTCTACCTTCTTTGTATAAGAGATCGTTTCACACATGTGTGTTTGGTTGTTTTCATGTTGGATTCATCACTTTTCTATAGTAAGTCATTTATTCTTAGACATATATCTATCTCTATCTAAGAAGTCCTTACAAGTTACAACTTTGTCGGATAGAAAACGATGATGTATTTCAGCTATGCAGCAGCTCCCAACCTCACATATCAAGAGGAAAATATTATCACCTCAATTTTACTCACAAGAGACATTTAGGAAATTGTCTAAATACATCATCAGTTGGAAAGAATAAAACATAATAAATCTACCTCATGGGTACTTTACATCACCTCAAAAGAGTAATGGAAAAACATTATAAAATTGGTTCCCATACACTTGTGCAGCATGGATGATTTTAGGGGCTAAATTTCGCTCATGGGCTAATTTTCTAAAATCTATATAAAATCCTTAGAAATTTGAATGTTTTTACAAAAATATTGCCAAACATTTATAGTTGGAATATGAAGGATTAGTAAGATTCGCCAAGGTTTCTACATTTTAAAATAAATTTCCATCCTTAAAATCATCCCTGTTGTGCAGCCTTCCTTCACTGACACTCGTGCAACATGCACGACATTTCGTTCAAAATGCACACAAGTGAGAGTGACCTATTTGGTGCATATAAGGAGGAATTCCTAGCTCAATTAGATCTAGGTTGATGTATAGGAAAAAATTGAGCTCCCATCCCATTTATGAAGAGTACTTTGGCATTCCAAAGTCTCTTTCAAGCATTACAATCTCCATTTTGAATAAAGATCCTTCACATTGGAACTAGTTCCAAATTTCTCTATAAATAATATCCATGGAGCAACATTTGAGGAAGAGAATAATTGCAAGGTTATGCCATAGGAATTATATTGGATATCATCTATCTTTCTCTCCCATATATATTTTTCATCACCCTCATGTTTATTGTGTTCTTTCCTCAAAGAACGGAGACTTATTCTTTCACAATTGTTAGAGAGGGTTTTCAAGAAGAAAAAGGACCCATCCCAAGGAGAGTCATGGAGCTCATTTGCATCCAACCATTATCCCCGGGTGTTTTCACTCATGTTCATGCCTTTCCATTTGACTAATATATTAGTATTGTTGTTTCCATCCATGTTTTTTATGTTTGAATGGTATACTTTTAATTTAATTTGTAGTTTAGTTGTATGCATGCTTCTTTGCTTTATTTTGTAGCAGTAATACTATTATGCTTGTCCCACAACTAATCATTGTCTGGTGCTTAGATCACAACCTAGATTAACAAGGGGTATTTTTCTCGCCCATGCAAAAAAATCCCCAACACATATACCAATATGATCTATAAAACACAATGGATATTCCACTAGAATAGTTCATCACAACAAATCTTACAAGTTTCTACAAACTCCTTATTATGCAGTGGTCTAGTTAAGATTTATATTAAATATTACTACCTTAAGACACAAATATTGAAATAAGCTAAGACTATATGAAAGAAGATAAAACAAAATACCACAATATCCACATAATGAACACAAGATGTACCCTGTGAAACCCAATATGGGAAAATCTATCCAAAAGGTGAGAATTATCCCTTGCTCTTTTCTTCTCGAATATGAAATGAAAATACAAAGAAAGGTGAATTCACTATGGATTTTTCATTGGCACTATGGACTATATGGCTACTATAGGGTCTTCTACTTCCTCTTTTCTTCTCCAATATCCCACTCCCTCTCTCTTCTCAACTATGGAACAATAGTCAACAAAACAAGAATGGAACCCATCCCTTTCTTAAAGGCTTAGTATTTAGGGTAAGGGTTTTTGCCCAATTAGGGTTGGGGTTTTAGACATTCTAGAATATTATTAAAGGTCCATGCCTGAATAACTTCACATGTATAAGTAATGAGCGCTAATGTGGAATTCACTTGGTACCATGGTGGTAAAAAATATAGGTCAACTTGAAAGAGGTATAAATTCCTCATACGAACTACAATTGAAGTAACAGAAATCTTGAGTGTAGAATAGTGTGGAGAGGTTGGGGATTGTGTCCAAAACGTTTTGACCCAAAAAATAGTTGTTTAGCGCCTCAAATAGTCTTTGGAATTTTCAATACCCCAAATCACTAAAATAGGAATTACCCCTAAAAATAGACCCTACAAGCCCTTCACTCCAATTTTTCCACATAGAAAATGCCAAAAAAGATGAAAAATTATATAGTGGTCCATTTCAAATCAATGAATAGTAACAAAGCAATCTTATCTTTCATGGTTTATTGTATATGTCCCTAACGAGGTCAAGGTACAATGACTTAGACCTTGAAATAACTGATCTTGGTGAAGACTTCCCTCACAAGCCTAAGTTTCCGCCCAAGACAATTTAAGTTAAAAAATAAAACCAAGCAAGAGATCCTATCAAGTAGTTTCTCTAAGAATCCCTTGGGAAACAAAGGAAGGAGATGATAGACCATCTCAGCCAAATCCTTTGAATGCTCCTAATAGATATGGAGGCACATTAAATGAGTAGTCATTATGAAGGAACAACACCTTTCAAAGTACACATTAATTTTGATATCCCTCTATTTGAAAGGAAGCTAAACATAAAAGTTTTGGTGAGATGGTTAAATATTCTAGATGGTTATTTTTTTGTTCACAACTTTTCCAACAATGAGAATATTACTTTTACACTTTTGAAATCCCTTGCCCATAAATATTGGTGGGATACTTGTTGTGTGAGACATTTTTGGGACTCTAAATTGTATGTGGTAGAACCCACTTGAGGAGAATTTGTCAACGTTCTTGAGTGATCTATATTCGCTAAACCTATGGCCAAAACAATTTATCAATATAGATATATTGTTTTCTTGATTAAAGTTTTATTGTTCAATATTGTTCATTTTTTTAAATCCATATTTTCATTGTGATACGTGTTCCTTGAGTTGGAATACATGTTGTTTCAACTATTATGCAAGTATATAGTATGCCTAACACTTTGCTTAAACAATCCATATTTATTGTGGATTCTCAAACTCCTACTATGTTGGTATGTTCACTTAGCATTCAATAATTTAAAACAACAATAAATTTACAATAAACAACCAAGAAAAGACATTCAAATAGTGAAACAAAGTGCATCATGTTACCACTCAAACTCTTTCCTAAGGGAAAATTCCTAACCCAATAGGAAAGCCTAATGGAAACTACTAGGAAAGCCACCCATTCTCACTTTAGTGGCCTTGCCTCTCACTTTTAGGCTAAAAGAGGGGAATTTTCTATCCTAGGGGGGGTATCCCTAATGGGGAATTTTCTATCCAAGTTAGGTCATTGTATAGGAAGGGGAGATTTACTAACATGTAAATGACAAAGTAAACTAGCAATTTGTATCCAACTCACTCTCAAGTTAATCATGTAAATTGTTTATCAAATCACTAGATGGAACACGATTTAAATGGTGACCAAATTTAGATAAGTGTGCTTGTGTTATGTTTGAAGCTAACAATGGCAAGGGAGTAAGTTAAGTTTACTCATCATGTAACCAATAACTCCAAAGGATATCAACCATTAAGAATTGCTTAGATCATTTTTGGAACGATTAATTCTTTAAGAAAAACAACTTAAGCAATCTTAGCACCTTTCATGGTTTAAATTTGTTGTTGAGGGGTTTTTCTAAACACTTGGAAAAATTCACTTTGATGCAAAGGATTTGATGTGTATGGAATTAATATAAATTTGATGGTGAATATGACATTGTGAAACATTTCTAAGACAAATTTAATACATATATTGGATACACTTTGAGGTTTGATGTCTCACTTTTGGTGCACATGTTTTAGTACTTAACTTCCACAAACAGTCCACTACTTCACTATAATACTCAAGCGTTGGGTTAAATCTTCAATTTTGGATATTTTCCATTCATTTATATGTTGGTATACTCTTTCTTTCATTTCATTAATGGACTGTGTATGAGTAGATCTTTATAGCTTCGAATTTCTTAGAATGGATCCACGGTTTCACTAAAAATCTGATCAATACTCGTGGTCCCAAGACTAGTTTATAACAATAGTGCATTAAGAATATAACTAACACCTAAACTCATGCACAATTTTGATGCAATCCTTTTATAACTTCATTACATCACAGATGGTTCATTGGTCTTTAATTGCATTGATTGGTAAAGTATAATATAAAGTATTTCTAGCATGAGGGTGAAAGATCACTATCTAAAATTCATGAAAATATGTTTTGAATATATTTCCAAGTGAATGATGAACATGTCTCCTGAATCTAATTGCATATAAGTTACCATCACTTGATGGTAATTGTGGAATGGTTCAATGAATTATGGACTCTTTTAATTTTCGTTTCACAATACTCATAACTCAAATCTTGTGGATGTCATCATTGGTTTCATTGGATATAATCATTTCATGTGGCTATATGTAAATGGGAACATTGTTCATGCTTTATAATTTCCATAAATGATCTAAGAAATTTTTAATGGTTGAACTCCTTTGGAGTTATTGGTTACATGATAAGCAAAGTTAACTTACTCTTTTTCCATTATTAGTTTCCAGCATAACACAAGCACACTTGTCTAAATTTGCACATCATTTAAATCTTGTTCCTCCTAGTGATTTGATAAAAAAAATTGCATGATTAACTTGTATTAAAACTTAAGATTGATTTGGATACAAATCACTAGTTTCCTTTGTCAATTCTAAGTTAGGAAATCTCCCCTTCCTATACAATGACCTAACTTAGATAGACAATTAGGGACATCCCCATTATGTTAGAGAATTCCCTTTTCTTGTCCTAAAAGCGAGAGGCAAGGACACTGAGGTGGCAGTGAGTGGTTTATCTAGTAGTTTCCATTAGGTTATTCCCTTAGGTTAGAAATTTTCCCTTAGGAAAGAGTTTGAATGGTAACATTTTGGTGCCATTAATGAGGAGAAAATCCACTTCTCGAGTTGAGAATTTCTTAGATTCAAAATTTGATGAGATTTGGATAATATTATATGGGGACTTGGTGTAATGAACCCTTACCTAAGAGATACTCTACAAGGATATCTTCTCAAGTTACTCTTCCTTTGATCTAAGAGCTTGAAAGATACTTTCACCAATGAATCCATAGGATCGAGGAACCCCCAATATTTGAATATTACCTAGACTCTCCTATTGTTGTATATCTAATAATTGTTTGATATTACTAGTATACAAATACACCAGCAACAATGGGTGATTGGATTGCTAAATTGAATAGACCTTTAAAATTCACAAATATTCAAGGTTATCCTCTTGACCTCCTAGAGAATGACATTAACAAATTGCCACTTTTCCAAGGAAACAATGTTGTTTTTGCAATATATTATTGGAGATAATCCAAGGGGTTAATTAGGAGACATCAAATAATTTATGAGGATGTAAATATGAGGATGTTTGCACTATCCCTGGAAGATGATGCATCATATTGTTTCATATCATTACCTATAAATCGCATTAGCACATCTATTGAATTAGACAATGTTTTCATGGAAACATGTAGGGGGGGGGGAGA
>CBVK0100222966.1:0-12918 GCA_900067695.1 Picea abies | reverse complement strand
TCTCCCTCCTCTTCTTATGGCTACTCCATGGTATTAATTTATTGCTTGATTCTTTCCAGGAAATGACAATGATAGTCCTATGTTGTTTTCATGGCATCGACTTTCACCCTGGTGATTTGTTGGGGTGTTTTCCTCTAGTGTATCCCCTTTTCTAGCCTCTTGGGCTTGCTACATTGGCCCTGCTCATTACAACCATTACCACCCTCAAACCTCTCTACATTCATGACTTGTTGTCAACTAGAGAAAGGGACAAAAAACGATTGACTAGTGAAATTGCTTCCAAGATGACTAAGTTGGAAAAACTAATTCTCTTTTGTGAGAATGGGAACCATCAATGCTCTATAGGTTTCAAGTTTGGCTTTACTAACCACCAAATTCGTACCATAGACTAGAACAAGAACACAAATATGATTTGAAACCTTGGGTACTCTAGTGAATGCCCACATCAAATATACAAAATGACAATTTTTTTTTAATGTGGGTACTACAGTTCCAAAAAAATGCGAGCAACTACAAGACTCTCATACAGAAAAACTTTAAAACAAAATCAAATACGTGAACAAACCTCAACATCATGTTGAAGTGCCCCCCTCAAAATCCAAACACCAACATGTACCAATGTTTATAGTATCATCCTCCATAATCATCTTTGGATATAATTCTCCCCTAGAAATGGGGATCCTCTTAAATTAATGATATTGCATTTCACCTAAGACATCATAAACACATTTGAAGGAAAGAAACGAGGTGGAGCGAATGAACCATGATAGAGGCGATGCAAACCTTATGTCATCATGGGAGGGTTAACATGGAGGTACCTCAATGTGGACTAACAAAGTTATAACCTCGCTTCTTCTTTTTTCAATTCTCCGATTGGAAAAATAAATAAACAAACAAAAAAAAATGGACTGACCCAATTCTTAAGGAAACACATGAAGTGGTCAAAGTTCAAACTGAGCACGAGCTGGATAGATGACCTAATTCCATTAAAAAATATGCCAAAAGAGCACGAGCTGGATTGATGACCTAATTCCATTAGAAAACAGCGATGTCCCTGCACCGACATTATGACAACAATGTGGATCGCATCTTCAAGTACGAGAGGCGATTGCAGGCCAATGCTGTGGGCATCTTATCCTACACGATTATAGCATCTCCTTTTGGATCATTCACTCTTAATCAGCTTCCCAGGCTATGGCTACCGGCCGCGCATGACCAGAGCTCCACCTTTTGCCCAAACTCTGTCCGTCCGCTAGATCTGCTCTCAGATGCTAATTTACCCCAACAATTATCGTTCCCGTTTCGTTTTTTCAAGGCGAATGTCCGGAGCTGTTAACTGCCATCTCACATACACGGGGTGCCGCCCCAACGTTCGTCACGGTTCTCCTCGTAACATGAACTAAATTATGCGGCTTAAACACCACGGAGAATGATGGGTAGTTCAGATCTGCAGAACTGGACCGTAAGTTGGGGCAGGATCTCGGCTTCTTTGTCGGAATATTATTTGCTTTGCTTTTGCTATTATCAAATAGCACGGAAGATGTCAAGAGAGCCGATTTTATTGCAGCAATTTGGAGCTCTCTACTTTCTCCAAGGATATGAAGTGGACACCCAGAATTTCTGTCAATTGATAGGTATGGCAGTTTGTAAACCTGACAATTTCATGTTTATGTAGCTTCACAGTTCCAGGGATAAGTTTGCATGGTGTTTAGTGTTGTTTTTGCAGGTGTAGGATAAGGTTCATTCAAAATTGACTTTTCAATGCAGGCAGTAAATTTGGCAGTCTTTATATAGTTTCATGATTCAAAGCTTTAAAGGCATGGCCGTGAGTTTCATGATTCAAAGCTTTAAAGGCATGGCCGTGAATTTGACAGTCTTATATGGTTTCGTGATTCAAAATTTTATAGGGATGGCAGTAAATTTGTTGGCAGTCTTATATAGTTTCATGATCCAAAGTTTTAGAGGCATCTAGTAACTTCATGCACAGGGTTTTTAGGGTTTTAAGTTTGAGAATTTCTAAGAAAAAATTATACATAGTTAAACCGTTTAAATTTTTTATATTTTCTGGTTCCTCAAAATCGGTTCCTCAGAGATTTAGAAGAATTGTATATATTAATTTTTGAGATTGCATAATCCTCTTACAATAAGGGTTTTAAAGTAGCTGATCCAAAGTTTTAGAGGCATAAAGTTACTTCATGTCCATAGTTTTAGGGTTCCTCATAATCTAATAAAGGTTTTAAGGGTTCCTCATAATCCAATAAGGGTTTTAAAGTAGCTGATTCAAAGTTTTAGAGGCATATAGTTACTTCATGTCCAAGGTTTTTAGGTTTCTCATAATTCAATCAGAGATTTAGAAGAATTGTATATATTAATTTTTGAGATTGCATAATCCTCTTACAATAAGGGTTTTAAAGTAGCTGATACTTCATGCTCAGGGTTTTTAGGTTCTTCATAATCTAATCAGGGATTTAGAAGAATTGTATATATTAATTCTTGAGATTGCATAATTCTCTTATAATAAGGGTTTTAAAGTAGCTGATTCAAAGTTTTAGAGACATATAGTTACTTCATGCCCAGGGTTTTTAGGGTTTTAAGTTTGAGAATTTCTAAAAAAAAGAATTGTATATATTAATTCTTGAGATTGCATAATCCTCTTACAATAAGGGTTTTAAAGTAGCTGATCCAAAGTTTTAGAAGTATATATTTACTTCATGCCCAGGGTTTTTAGGGTTTAAAGTTTGAGAATTTCTAAAAAAAAATTATACATAGTTAAACCGGTTCCTTAAAATAGGTTTCTCAAAATCCAATCAAAGATTTAGAAGAATTGTATATATTAATTTTTGAGATTGTATAATTCTTGAGATTGCATAATTCTTGAGATTGCATAATTCTTTAAAATGTATATATTAATTCTTGAGATTGCATAATCCTAATACAAGAAGAGTTTTAAAGTAATTGAATCAATTTATGTATTCAAAAAATTACAGATTAATAAAGTAATTGAATCAATTTATGTATTCAAAAAATTACAGATTAATAGATAATTACAATTCACCAACATTTACATACTTAATTAAAATAATAATAATTTTAAGAAATCTAAAATAAAATGTTTAGACTTATCGTTTTGAAAAACATTTTGAATAAATTCACCAACATTTACATAATAAAATGATTAAACTTATCCTTCTGAAAGTTTGGAAAAACATTTTGAATAATGTATATACTAAGCGCAATTTTTGTGTAGTATCACCGAAGAGGAAATTCATATTCTCAGAAGGCGAGATCCTGCCCCAACTTAGGCTCGCAGCCCGCAGATCATTCCCCGTGGTGTTTAATCCTCCTAATATGGTTCGTGTTACGAGGAGAACCGTGACAAACAGTGGGGAGTCCTCTGTGTATACGAGATAGCAGTTAATTAGCTTTTCTTTTGGAATTTCAATTTTTAAAGAAATTTCTTTTGGAGTTTCAATTTTTATTCTTTAGAATTAAATATGGATAAGTTATTAAAGTGATAGCTTTTCGTTTTCAATGATATGGAATGATCTCCACTTCATCATTGTCATTTATTTTAAATTTCATTTGTAAGGGAAATAATTCAATGCCCTTTTATGAAGGATTAAATAGGTCTTGAAGAACAACCAAGGCTTCAAATTTGATCCTTTTAATTGATATTTGATTTGATATCATCATCATAAAACATAGATAATGCCTCTAAACTAGATATCAACACCACTAAAGAAATAATCATGAAAATTAAAACATAGACAACTCCTCTAAACTAGATATCCACACCACTAAAGAAATGATCATGAAAATGATTTCACAATTACATGCATTGGTAGTCTCCATATCATAGATGATGGTATGATACAAAATATGAAAAATTTAATACATGTTGATGAAATTGCTAACAAAGGTGAGCTTAATCCCTATCCCTAGAGCTAATTCACTACACTTGAGAATAAATGCTAATCTTGTCAAGATTTATAGGGAAGAGTGTGTTTAATATTCTGTGTAATTTCTTAGTGTTCTTCAATCATAATCCTAAGTGTTTCCTTGTGAAAGGAAAATGAAAATCCATTTAAATAGGGAGAAACACCATGTATAATATTTCACTCAAGAGTGAGCCATGTGACCATCTAAATGTTTTTTCTTGAAGGGGACAAGTGGCTAGATGCCATTTCTAGTAAAAAAAAAATCCATGACTAACTACATTAAGTTGTAGATAAGATTTACTATTATATTAAATTCTCAATGTCAATTTGTGTGGAGAGAGGTAGAGGTACACGATAGTGTGATGCATTCTATGGTTTAGAGGGAAAGATTGTAAAGTTTTTTGTTAGTTAAAATCATCTTAGATCCATCTTAAATCAAAATCTATCAAGTTAGAGAGGGATTAAATTCCTTGAGGTGCAAACCTTTTCATAGGTTTTGCACTCTAAAAAATGTTTACATGTGAATGGATTTGATCTCTCTCAATGATGCTTGATAAAAATGCAATTAAGATGGATCTACATTGACTTATTATATTGTAGTGGCCATTTATTTTTAGTATCTTAAATTATGCCTGGATATTTTTAATTTATCATCTTTAAAGATGTCATTTTTTTTCTATTTAATTTATTGACATTACACACTTGACACATCATTGTAGATCCAAGTAATTACTCTCTATGAAATAAATTAAACATATTGTATCAAATTCATTGAAAACCAAATGCTAAACTTATGGGTAGAATATATAAAGAATAGAAATTATAGAAGAATCTCAACCAATAATTGTTTTTCTATGGTTTTTATAAACTTCTTCATCATAGACATGTTATGACATGGTTACTATCACGTCCCCACAATGTGCCAACACAAATATTTTGATTTTGCACCTCTTGAGGACATGCGACACTATGATGATTCTTGCTTGGCTTCTTGTCAACCCCAAGGATACTTCATCTAGACTACGCCTCTTCACCTAGAGCATACCCATACTCTGTTCTAGGCTACGGGTGAGTCACACTCCTACTCTAGTGCAGCGCTCTTGTATACTTAGACAATTTGTTAAAATCTTAACA
Source organism: Picea abies (assembly GCA_900067695.1). Taxonomy (NCBI): domain Eukaryota; kingdom Viridiplantae; phylum Streptophyta; class Pinopsida; order Pinales; family Pinaceae; genus Picea; species Picea abies. The sequence continues at coordinate 7,846 of CBVK0100222966.1, read as the reverse complement.
CTTAGTCATTTAAGCATACATCCATGAAACACAAAGAACACTTGTGAAACAAAAAAGAGACACAGATATAGTGAATGTGGAACATGATGTTCCTAACACCCAACTAAGTATTATTATTGCAAAACAGTTACAATATGAGCACTACAAGCTCCATTTACGACTTGGGTAGAGTCACATGACTCACCTCACCTCGCTAAGACACTGATACACAAATTTTTCATACCAAGACTCATTCTTCATAACAACTTTTGCAACTATTGTGGTGCAACCTAGACATGCTCCCACCGTAGACTCAGTGTCTCTTCTCTATTAGAAGACTTCACATAGATCTCTAGTTTTATCTCATAGCTTCCTCACCCATATCTGCAACAATACTTCCCCAAATTCATCCCAAAAGAAGTTCACCCCAACTCTTTCCACATAATCACCTCAAGGAAGAACAAGTCCTCCTCCCAATTGGAGTGACTTGGCTCCTTGAGGGAGATCATTTATCTTCATCCAAGCCTGCCTCATAATCACATAGATTATCTTTCTCTCCTTGTTGTTTAAATTCAGATTCCTTGGTTATGCACCCATGTTCTCTTATATGGACTCCAAAGGTCACCACCGTGAATCATCGCATCCTTTGGGTGTGGCGCACCCCTTCTTGAAACATCACATCTAAATGAATTGTTGCACTCCTTTGTAGACCCAGTGTGCCCAAACCAACCTATGCACTCGTCAAATGTTGCATTTCTTGGGACTGAAATGCCCCAAACTATTTTGTGTTCCCCTTCTCTTAGTCACTTTTGCCCCAAGCTTCTCCTCATGCTTGGGCAATCCCCTTGGAATATTTTCACACCCATGGAGCCAAATTACCCAACTAGTGTGACTCTTGGGTGCTGGAGAAACCCCAAGTTCCATCTCCTTGAGGACTTGGGTGAAAGTGTTTGCGCCCTTCTAGTAGAATACCTAATTATATCCTCCCCCACCTAAAATTATTGGTTGTGCCCTTCTATTCGTAGTGCTCAAGCTGCCACTGTCTCGTTACGATGATCAAACTATATTTTTCTACTACTTCCTCCACTTCTACAACCTCAATTAGAACATGAAAATGTATAAGTATTGAACTCTTGCAGACGTGATGCTACGTCCATACTTCAACCAACTCTGTCATGTCTCCACACAATGCTATAGCCTCAAGTCCTTCACTAGTTCGGTAGTTATTCCAACCATTGCATCCAGTTCTTGAAATGCTCATCTCCATGCCTAAGCTTAGTATTTTCTATTCACATCTAAGTCACTCCATCCAACTCCAAAGACTAAGGGAAGTATCCACCCTTTCCTCACTACTTCTCTGATCATCCAATCTTCATCAAGGAGATCCTCCATAATGTCTAAGTGCTTCACTTCGAACCTACTGGTGCGTCCATACTTCCACCCCCTTATCATGCTATTGTTCTCACCCAAGTCATGAACTAGTCGAATGGCTAGTCCAACCATCACACTCCTTGAGTATGCAAACCCTCATGCATAAATTGGTTACTTCCTTTCGAAATTTTGGCTCATTCACAAAACAACATCAAACCAAGGAAAGGCCACCCCTCACCTTACTACAATATGAAGTCACCCCAACACAAAGTCATGCGTGGTAAATTGACTATACTGCCCACCTCATCGCAGAGTCAACCAATTTTCTACATGCAGTCCACATTACATCCAAGTCTGTGAAGTGTCAAGGGAAATCACCATGCATATACACATCCAGGAAACTCTACCCTTCTGACTCAAATTGCGATCAAGTACACAAGTCTGGATTCCTTGGTCGAATTCTCTCGATATTCATCTGTATCTTTGGATATGAAACGTCCCATATTCACTAAGAAATGCATGTCCAGATTTCTTTATCCCCATTACTTTATCATTGGTCCATGCTCTTGTGTCTACCTCTATATGCCTTGCAATGGATATGCTTCACCCTCAACCATGCTACCCAAGACCAGAGAAAAAACCACATTCAAGTAATCTCTTCATGTTGCAATTTTCATGTCCACACAATCCTCCAAACGAGGGAATGTACTCAACTCACAACCTTCCTTTGAGTCTCCTCTTTGCAACTCAACATCTGCGATGAGTGTGGCCAACACACCCACAATCCTAAAATGTTCTAATGAACTATCCAAAGTGCTCCAAGAAGAATAAGTCACCTTAAAGAACTTTCATTCCTTAGGTATCTTTGAACCAATAATTCTTCCAACCTCAACCATTGGCCCTCCCAAATCTCTGAGTCATCTCAAAATCATCCACAAGCCACCAAGGTATGCTCTGCTTCATCCAATGTCCCATACTAAAGGTGCATGAACACTATTGAAGTCACTTGGTTTTCATTCTTCCCATTCAGTTCAACTGCCAACAATTTTTGGTCAACTTCTTTGTCGACTTCATCCCTCTACTACAATGAAACTTCCTTGCACCTCCTGCAAGCATTCAAAATATGGAACTATATTTATGATTTTCAAGTCATTGCATGACCCAACGAATTTGTCTAAGGCACTAATTCACCAAGGTGCCTCATCCAAGAGCTAGGAAAATCCTCAAGTCACCTCCAAAGCTACATCAAAAGCTTCCTTAGTCAACCACAAGACTTTTCCAAGTAGGTTTCCCCAATCTCTTCATGCATTCGCCCAAGTCAAGGCATCCCAACTACTACATGAATTCTTTAAATATTCACCACTTTATCCACTCTTAAGTCTGTTGGTTTTCACTATGGAAACATATTACACTTGAACCACTAAGTCATCCATAAAACCTTCAAAGAACTGACTGCAACACTTAGGAAGTGAAAAAACTCAAAACTAACTATACCTTTTCAACGACATGCTTGGTTGCACCCATGGTTCAATTTTTTTGTCCTAGACCTCCACTTTCCCAAGCAACCAAACCTCAGCATGAACTCCCCTCAATCATCATACACAACTCCAAAAACCTACATAGCACCTTTGCTGCAATCCAAGATTGATTCCATCCATCCAATTCAAAAACCCTTCTAAGTCCCAAACCAACCAAACACATATTCAATGTCCTACAATTTAAACACCTTGATTGATTCCTCTTCAAGGAAACATGCACGCACCACCCAAATACCAAGTCATATTATTATTAACTAACTTGCATAATTGTGTAAAGATTTACCTCTTCTGAAGGTTGTGGTTGATGCACTCGACCAACAACCCAACTCAACTCAAATGTTATTCTCAGCGATGCATGACATGAATATGTCATGACAAAACTTTTCCCAACCAAATTCCTTGTTGCGAAGCTAATCTAGGTCGACGTAAGTTTTCCATCTCACCCAAGTGATTCCAATTGTTGCCATCTATAACTTCTCCCCTTCATGGTCACTTTTTCAGTCACCCCTTGTGATCACTTTTGTTGCTAGATCTGTGACAAGTCCTGTAAAAATTTATGCATTCATCTACCTTTCCCAAGTGCTTGGTTCACCCCATGAAACTCTACACTTTGTCTTCTCAAGGTTTGCACGTAGGTATGGCACTTACTTCCATGGAGAATCAAAACACCCAATTTTGTACCTAGACTATCTCTATGAAAGGTTATTCCACCTTACTGAACCTTCACCAATTCTGCACCCAAACTATCTCGGCGATCAAATCTACGATAAGTTCTACAATGAACTCTATGATGTGTTCCATGATCGCCCACCCTGTCCAAGTGATTTTTTCACCAAAACTCTTCTCTTGGTGTATACAAGGTGTGCACCTAGATAAAAATTATACCGTAGTATCAAATGGAACCTCTATCATAATTATGATGAAAATTATCTTCAATGAACTAGTTCATTCCATCGAACTATTCACCAAGTCTATGAACATTCTCACCAAAATGTCTTCTCAACCAATTATAGTGTGCCTCGTCACCACCATTTTGACTACAATAGTGGTGAAGAGAAAAACCTTATCTTATATTGTAATATCCCAAGGCTGAGCCCCATTTTTAATTATGAATGTAACATGTTTTGTAGGCTGGTGAGCCAAGTAATTATAAGCTGGTGGGATTATGTGTTTATTAGGCTGGAGAGCCTAGATGTTAAAGGCTAGGAGCTTGTTTTGTACATGTACATATTCATATTATTAATATAACAACATCAATGTGTGTAGACCGACCATGAAGATAGAGTTATGGGGGACTAAGCTCCACTGGGTAGGGAAAGGGATGGGGTTGTAAGTCTAGGAAAGAAGGGCTAATATTAAGAGCCTAATAGAATAATATATTATTATTCTAAAAGCTATAAAAGAGGATATTAATTTATCTCGAGTTCCTTTATGGAGAGGAACGAGTTCCAAGTGGGGGGGAACGTGCTCTTGGAGAACCAAGTGTAATCCAAAACACATGCAAATTTAGGGGGGGGTGTTCTCACCATTCTGAGGATTCCAACCATTCTCACCATTTGGATGATTCGGACTATTCGGACCAGGCTGACCATCTGTTACCCCAATTGACCAGTGTACCCAACAAGCACATAGTAACCTTGGAACGTCATTGTGGAATTCTCGGAACACCCCAAACCTCTGCAACAAGCCCGAATTGATACCCTCGTTGTACCTGCACCTACGAGTTTCTTACGTATTTTCATGTTAGTATTGTTCCCCATGTCCAGTTTTTGTTGCTTCCATCACCATGCCTGTGTGTTGAGGAGCGAGAGTGAAGAACTAGGTTTTCATGCCTATGAGAAACTCTCTCTCTAGGTGAGAGAGTGTGCTAAGGAAGTGAGCTCTCCTGGAGGAAGTCTAGTAGAAACTATAGAGCTCTGAGAATTCCTGATCCAACCTGTTTTTGAAGCTCTGGAATGGGAGGTGTAGCAGTCGATGGACTATGTGATAGTGAAGGTGTACACTCCTGGGGTGGAACAGGCATGTAGAGAATGAGAGTCTATGAGTTGTGGGTGTAAGTGGCTCCTTGGAGGAAATCCTTCCTTTGTACTATGCAACTTCATGTTGCCTCTGCCTAGCCTAGGGATCCCTTGCTCGGTGGAGTTTAGTCTCAACTTAGGGGTGATCCACTTCTGAGAGTGATGAGGAGCGTGATCTAAGCCTGGGAGGTTCATGGAAGGTCTACACGTAGTTGGTGTACTTCAATTAAAAGATAAGTATTATTTCCAAGCTTGGTTACATGTTGTGTATTTATATATATGTTGTTATATTTATGGGTTTTTCCTGTGATTACTTCATGTATGTTTTTACTAGTATTTATGCATTATGTTGTGTGATAGTAGACCATAAATCATTTGTTAAATTTGTATGTGTTATTGTCGCTTCCGCAAGAATATGTGTATGAACAGAATGTTTATGTCTGGTTAAAATTTGCATTATATGTGTGTGTGTGTGTGTGTGTGTGTGTGTGTGTATTAGAGTTGAAGCCCTAGAAATGGAGGTGTAGCAGTCGATGGACTTTGTGACAGTGAAGGTGTACACTCCTGAGGTGGAACGGGCATGTGGAGAATGAGAGTCTATGAGTTGTGGGTGTAAGTGGCTCCTTGAAGGAAATCATTCCTTTGTATTATGCAACTTCTTGTTGTCCCTTCCTAGCCTAGGGATCCCTTGCCTGGTGGAGTTTAGTCTCAGCTTAGGGGTGATCCACTGCTAAGAGTGATGAGCATTATGATCTAAGCCTAGGAGGTTCATGGAAGGTCTGCACACAGTTGGTGTACTTCAATTAAAAGATAAGTATCATTTCCAAGCTTTGTTACATGTTGTGTATTTACATATATGCTGTTATATTTATGGGTTTTTCCTATGATTACTTCATGTATGTTTTTACTGGTATTTCAGCATTATGTTGTGTGATAGTAGAATGTAAATCATTTGTTAAATTTCTATGTGTTATTGTCGCTTCCGCAAGAATATGTGTATGAACAGAATGTTTATGTCTAGTTAAAATTTGCATTATATATATATGTGTGTGTGTGTGTGTGTGTGTGTATTAGAGTATGATAGTTTTTTGAGGTAGCATTATCTGGTAGAGGTTGATGGTCGGGGACGTTACAAACTGGTATCAGAGCGAAAAGTATGTTTACAGAGTGATGTTTTTCGGCCAGTTGGTGGCTGGGGACGTTACAAATTGGTATTAGAGCCATGGGTTCAACACTGAGCCTAGATGGACCATGTTAGTGGAAGTTGAAGAAAAAGTTTCGGACAAGAATTTTTGTTGAAATGAACAAATATGAGTTAGGAGCACCCCTGGATGCCAAGAGAATACCTTAGTCATGTTATCAAGATCAGGAGGTATAACGATTTATGGAATGGAAACAGAGAAACAAGACACAACAATCGTTGTGTTGGGCCGCAAGGTTTGAATTGGGGCAAAATATCTATGCAGGGGAAGGGCCAACTTTTCCAGTCATCAGATCGTGTTTCTTGAGTATATTCCTTGACACCCTATTTTGTATTCCATCTCCTTCCACCCTGCATGTGACATTAAGAACTATTATGGACAGTATACAATTCATATGCTTGTTTAGTCCTTCTAATGTTCATCTACACATGCTTGCATTAGAAAAGGTTGGACTAGTGACATGGCCATGAACAGTTAGTCATCCCAGACATCAACAAACTGACAAGGCCAAAGGTAAAGATGCATACATTATGTTCCTAGTACGTTTACCAAACAAATATCCTCGGTTATTTATTCATCTATGGCATGGTGAATATGTTGATGTCATCTACAATACATGGTTTGCAGTTCACAAGAAGTATCAGCAAGTACAAGTGAGACGTTGAACATAGTGCATGTTTTGCAGACTAAGATGTGTGGTTGTAAAACTTTGGCTCCATAGTTCATTGAAGCTATGCGTGTACTTGTAGATTTATGCGAGTGAAAAAATAATACAAAAAAAAAATGCACACTACCATTCACTTTAGTTTTCCTATTCAAAAATTGTCACTGGGTCTAGAGTTGTAACACCCAAAGTACTATCAATAGAGGGCTTGAACAACCACTGAAATGGAAAAGCATTCATCAGGGACATAATGGTCATCTATAGCACCTACATGGACAAGGAAAACAAAACTAGATCCATTACTAATGATGACATGATAGACAAGGAGGCCATGATGACAGTCACGTTGACTATTCCTACACAACTTGTCCAGAAACATGCAGAAATGATATTGTCGAGTAATGGGATATCCATTACAAATTTTAATATATTTCCCAAAACAGTATATGGCCGTGGTGATTGTGATCGGATTATTTCTCTCAACGAAACAAGTATTGTGGAAAAAAATCCCCCTGTTTGTTTAGAATATCATTTCGTCGTGGACGCAAATATCAAACAACTAGCACAAATAAATGATATTTACCCAATTGGAACCATTGGCGCAACTGTCACACTGGAGAGAAAACTTGGCTCACAACACATTCTCCATATAAAGGATGGAGAGCCGGACAACGACAAGGCAATGGTACCTTTTTACATATCTAGTTTTTTCCTTTACTTTCGCATGTGCATGTATCTCGAGTAAGTTACAGAAATATTTCACTGTTCCATGTTGCAGCTGCAATTGTTCGTTACCTATTCAAATTTGTTTTTGTCAATGGAACAACAATTGCATAAAGGGAATTTTCCACTTATGCTCTTCAAAAATATAACAAATAAAAGGGATGTTAGAGAAATCATCTTTCACACAACCCAAGCAAAATTTGTAACAGAGTTGCGAGTAGACATAGTACAGGATCTGAAGAAACTAGATAGCTCTACAACTTTTGTGTGTATACATCCATAGAATCATCATCACTTTGTTTATACAAATAGCCTTCACCAAATTTATGTGGCTTGTTTTATTTTATTTTT